>SBJP01000619.1:0-12499 GCA_014805705.1 Cucumispora dikerogammari
CGCAATTCTTTCTCTTTCTTATTTTTTCAGTATTTTATTAAACTTTTTAAAAATTCGTAGTCCTCAAATTCCATATATTCTTTTCGTCTAATTGCTCTCCCAGTTAAATTTAGTAACTCGTAAATGTTATATTTATACGTTTCTTGCACTTCTGTGGCTTTTGTTGGCTGAGTTTTGTCTGTAGTTATGTAAAATTTTTTGTTGTTTACACAATTACCTCTTTGTGGGGTTCTGTAGTTAAAGAGAGCATTTCTTCTTGGGCTAAATCGCTTAATAATGTACCATTCTCGGTATAGTTTATATCCTTGAATGATGTTTCTTCTAGGTGATCATTAATGTCTATTTTCATACAATATCCTTGGATTAGATCATCCTTGATTGCCGCTTCAAGTGGAGAGTTTGTATCTGCCTTCAACGTTTTTTTAAAACAGTTGTTAATTGTTCGAATCTTTAGTTCTTTCCAAGCCAAGTCTGTAAAAATTATCACATTCACGATATCAATCTTCCTATAGGCTTCATAATAAGCGACCCTCGTCCGCTTCTACTTGTTGCAGTATAAAGTCCAGTTTGTATTTTAAAAACATAGTTTTAAAGTTTTGAATAATACCAAAATCAAACGGTTGAATTATATCCGTCACATTTTTTGAAAAAATAAAATTTATATCATTTTGAAGTTTTTTGTAATAGTGTGAGCAGGTCAATTGTCAAATAGTAACAAAAATTTTTTTATCTTTATTTAACTTATCATCAAACTTCAAAAGTCAATTATTGAATAAATAAGAGATCGTCCAAGCTTTTTTAGAAGCGGAATATTTGGTTGTATTAGAGATTTTAAAAGCCCTAAAACATCTCAATTTCACCCATTTTCCTATGATAAATGGCGCTCGCTTATCGGTTCCTGTAAAATTTGAACATAACATTATAAAAACTCTGTCCTTAAGATTTTTATAGCCGGTGATGGTTTTTTACACAGTGTCTTGAATGAAATGAGCTTGTAAAAAAGACATGTTTTGTCGAGATTATAGACATTTTCTTCAGTATATTCTACTATTTTTTAATTTAAAATTGTCATAAAGGAACTTAAATCTACTTTATCATCTCTTTTCATTTCTCCATGTAACTTTCTTAGTTGAATCTCATGTCTTCTTTTAAATTTCTCCAAATAATCTTTAGAACTTTTAAAAGAGTAATATCCGAGTTCGACAGCAAGCTGTTGGGACTTTTTATTAATCATTTGATCATTAATGATTACTCCTTTTATCTCAAGAGTGTCAAACCAAATTAGCAATTTCTCATCTAATTTGTGGTATTTTAAATTTTTTATCTTCTTGTTTCTGGCATTCATCAAATCAACTGCTTATTCTCTGATTTTTTTTTCATTTTTAATTATATCGTAAATAGTTCTTACTGATATATTGTTTTTAAACTTGATAGAGAAATGAGATTCTATGAGGTCTTTAGAAATCGTTTTGTTGTTGTTTTTGAATGCAATGATTTCTTCTTTTTGAGAATAATTTAAACGAGTGTATTTTTGAGCACGTTTTAATGGTTGCATGTATACATTGTTCATAGAATTTTAATTTCGTTCTTAATTAATACACAATGTTTTTTTTGTCTAAAAAATAAAAAAATATTGTGCGAATTAGAGAGCCTTGCGAATTATATTAGTAAATTAGAGTTTTTCATTTAAAAACAATCAAATTTTTGCGAATTAGAGAATTTGCGAATTAGAGAGTTTGAGAATTAGAGAGACTTTACTGTATATAATAAGACATAAAAAAATTATTTGAGAAAAAGATTTAATTGCACTTTACACAAGAAAGCTTTATAGAAAAAAACATAAACCCATTAAAAAACAACTGTATTATGTTTTCTATTATTATATGCAAAACAGCAATAAAACTAAAGCTAAATTTCGATAAATTAATCAAAAAAGCATGGGTATTCAGTCTGACTTCTTAAGACGACTTTTCAGTATAAAAAAAGAACAGCTGCGAACTATAGAATATTTTACTATCTAATATTGGTGTGTCTGCTAACTATCAGAAAGCTATGCGTCTTTTCTCGCCATACAATAATAGATGAGATTTTGAACAAAAAGGAACCACCTTTTATTAAGCTTCAATTTAACAAAAACGTTGCTAATTTTTGTTTCTATCCGTGAGTCAAAGTTTTAAAATACTCCTTTCTCTTCTTCGACTTCTTCAAGATTGTCCGTTTTTGGATTGAGTTTAAATGCAGCAGTTTCCAGAACTACCAATCTAGAAGCATCTTCTGTTTTCTTTTTTAATTTATTAATTAGAAGGTCTAAAGCACACGGTTTTCTTCTCTTGCAAGATGTATTTTCCTTATTAAAAACTTCAAAGATCTTGTGTCTGTGCATGTTTGTTATGTTTATCATGTTCATATTATTTGATATTCTATCTAAAAGAATATTTTTTATTTCGTTTGTGATATTTTCAAATGCTTTTGTCGTTTTTTTCTCTACATCTTCAATCTGTTTTTCTACTGATGAAAGAATTTTTTTAATAATTGATTGTCTAAATTTTTCTTTAAATGAAAGCACTGCTTTCTCTTTTTTTTCTGATAATTTTACTTTACAGGTTTCTTCGATTTTAGTCAGAGTTGGAAGCTCTTTTGATAAATCAAATAAGGTTTTTATTTGAATTTTAAGATATTCTGTAATATTTTGAGAGTTACATGATTCTCTGACTGCTAAATCAAGATCTTTCATTTCCTTCAATGCAGAAGCAATCTTTTCATAAATTAATATATTTACTGGTCGAAGTTCAGCCTCTACTTTATCTATTATTTTACATAGTTCATCTTGTATATTCTTCTGAGGCAGTCCTGAAAAAACGAAACAGAGCTTAAAAGCTTTCGTTTGGTGATCTTCAAGATACTGTATTAAAGGGTTCTTTGTACACGAGTTTTCTGGCCGGAGAGAAAGAAGACATTGGTTCATTGAATAGATTTTATAAAATATTTTTTCGAGATTTGCGAAGTTGTTATCTGTCGTTTCTGCGAATTCTGGGCCATAAATAAAGACGTCATTGTTGCTTCTTCTTTTTTGAGTATCAACAAAAAGTATCTTAAAATTTTTGATGACTTCTAAATCACTGGTGCCATGAAAGTAGAGGAATGTCGAGTCTGAAAAATCAAGAATAGTGTCTATTGATTTGAACTTAACGTTTTCTTTTGAACAAACACTTAAAGTATTGTTTTCTTCTGTATTAACATAACGAATAACAGGCTGGAGAAATATTGTTGGCCTATCTGATCCTTTGCAGTAATAATCATTGATTTTCGAAAAGATTTGCATTAACATGGACATCGTAATAAATATTCTAAAAATAGAACATTGTAAATTTAACAAATTTGGAAAAGTATTATTCAATATGTTTATTAGTTAAAAAAAAAAAATTAAAGCTCTTATGTGGTCTGGAACGTTACACTCTGTGCAATATAGCAGTTTATTCAAAAGACCATTAGACTATTGCATGAGTGGTTTTGAAAAAAAAAAAACAGAAGATAGACAAGCTTAGTCTCTTGTATATATTTAATAAACGAACAACACTAGATTCTCGTTTGTTAAAAAAAAAGAAAAATTAATATGTATTAACTAATCCGTAAAATGTTTTTATCTCATAATCTCTTTTTCTCTGCAACCATATGTTGGAATCTCTAGAGAATATCAGAACCTAGGTTTTTCACAACATATTAGAAAAGTTTTCAAAAACGATTTATTGCAGCAGTAGAAAAACAATAGTTACTTTTAAAAAAAAGGCCTTACCACGATCACGATGATATGTTTGTACAAGCTTTAAATAATCTTTAAACGCCCTGAAACAGGCAGAAAAATAAAAACTGTGCTCGGAGACTCAATCAGATTTTAAGTTTGCTATCTCAGAAAAAGTAAATTCTGAAAAAGCTTCTTGCTGTTTAGAAGAATATGCTTTAGTCATCTTAACTTCAATATTTTAAACGATATTTAATGTATAAAGAGATTTAACTGTTTTATTAAAAAAAAAGCTCTTAATTAACCTAAAATTAAAAACTCAAGCAACTCTATATATTTATTGTTAAAATAAAGTTGCTGTAACTTCTGGAATGTTTTTTTCTGTAATATCTGCAAACTTTTTTTTTGAAATAAATTTTTCACAGATTTTTTTTTATTATCCAATGTTTGTATTGTTGTTTTTTTGATGTCAAGTTGCACATGTGCAGATATGAGTGTTTTTAGTTTACTGGTCGCGTGCTTATCTCGTTACTATTACATATAATTATTTTACGTTTTCAAAGTTTTTTTTAATTTTTTAATGAAAAAAATATATTTCTAGTGAAAAGTATTATTTTCAAATTTTTTTTTTCAATTTCAGAAAGACAAATCACTATCTTTTTTATATCTGTTTTTAATAAATCATATACTAAATTTGACTTTTTTTTGTTTCTTTGAATGTTTGCCATATTGAACGTTCGATTTTTAATCGATTTTTTCAATGTTTAGTATATACAACACATGCGATTAAATGGTTAATTTGACTAATTGTACTTTCCACTGCTTGTTTGCCAACTATCTAAATTCAATTAAAAATATATAAAAAAGTTGCATATGTAGATTTTTTTTATTATTATAAACTGTTTTTTTATCGAATTGCTTATTATTCAAAACTTATATAATATATTCGACTGTCTTACATCGTGGATTGACAAAATACAGCTCTCTGTCATAATAAGACCCGCAAAATCATTTTTACATGAACATGCCGTTTTTACTCGCGGAAGTATTTTGACCAAACACACAGACTCCTGTTGCACGTTCCGATGTACTCATTTATCGTCGAAAGATCTGTGTTTAATATATGAGTTTATTTGCATGTCTCTCAGAAGCGACATCTTCTCATATATGGTACTCCAGTTTTAAAAACCCCACACCCACTAATTTAGTCATTCGCACTTTGTGCATGTGTTTTTTCTATGCGTTCACTGACTAAAGCAGTTGTGATCACTTGATCTACATCGCTAAGATACTGTTATAAAAGGTTTTTCAATATAAACACTTATCTATTATTTTAAATAAACATGTTAATTTTATCTTGTTTTAAACATTCTTCAAAAAACTATGCTTCGAGCTTAAAAGTATTTTTAAGGCATATAAGATAAGCATTTATGTATTAATCGTTTTGTTACCAAAAGTACGTTTATTGATAAATTTTTGTGAACGAATAACTCGTCGAATATCTTCTATATAAAAATATATTGTAGATGTTGATTTAATCGAAGTTGTTATATTTTTATATTTGAATTTTTATGTTTAGGTTTAGTGGTTTGTTAATCTTTGAGTTATATGCACCATTTATATACTTAATAATAATGTATTTGTTTTTTCAAAAAGCGTTTATTAGTTGTTGATCTCGCTGTTAGCGTATTTTTTTGTATATGTTTCGTTGTTCATAGCTTTTGAACATTATTTCTTTTTTTAATGAAGTGGCATCGAAAAGATAACGTAAGTGATGTTTATATGAAATAACTAGGATATGAAAGTAATAAGTATAAAACGTTCTTAAATGTTTTTGAAAATAGATTCTAAATAATTTTGGGATTTTAATGGCAACTCTCTGAAACAATAAAACTTTTAATAAAAAATGTATTTCACATCGAGTAGAGATCAACATAAAGAAACAAATTGGCCCCTCGCGGAACTGTTTTAATATGAGTAAAACGAACGAACGAAACAAACAAACAAACGAAACAAACGAAACAAACTAAAACGAACAATTTTTTTTGCTTTTTCTTATTGCATTTGTTCTTTAAACGCGACTTTTATATAAATCAAGCGTTCAAAATTATAGGCATTGTGTTTTTCTTTAATACAATATTTAATTTAAGCTATTTATAAAAAAATTTTTTTATATACGAGCGAGTTGCGGCCTATATTAATTTTTTTAATATACTGGCGAGTAGCCGGTCGCACAAAATAATTATGAATATAAAAGTAATGAGTATAAAACGTTCTCCAATGTTTTTGAAAATAAATTCCAAATAGTTTTTAAGACGTGAAATAAATTACTGTCTGTTTTTTTTTTTCTCTTGGGTTTAATCTTTGCTATTTACAATACAGTTTTTTTTGCTGTTAAACATTATGCGATTTTAATCTACTGTCTTCAGAAAGTTTATTTCGACTATAAATCTAAGCTCTATATTGGTTTATTTTATAAATAGGCCTTTAACAAGTACAATTTTACGCATTTCGTATTTCTGATAAAGAACATTTTTCAGAAGTTAACAATATCAATAAACTGTTGTGTATAGTAATAAATCGCATAATCGAATAAAATATATACTGACGACTATTTTTTTAACATAGAATTACGCATATATATGTTATAATATATAATACTATCAATGTGTTTTCTTGTTTAACCTTTTTTTTTCTTGAGTGTTAATATAATTCAAATCTTTATTTACACAAGTAACCGAGTAAATAATTTATCAACGGCTATGCTAAGCCGCATATATACTGCGAACTATGTAAATGATCTTTTATAAAAAAGAAAAATCAAACAGTATAAGTGTTGTTAATATGTTTTTCCTTGTTAGTTTATTTAAATATCAAATTTTTAAACTTTAAATAGACAAACATTTCTTTTTTATTTTTGAATCGAAAGGCGTTTTCGTTTCTTTGATTTGACTATTTGGACTTATATTATTTATATTTTCTATCTTATCTCAACATCGGTAAATATTAGAAAAACAAAGTTTTGAAGGCCTTATATTTCTGTAAAATTAGCATATCAACAGCGTTAAGTTTTTTTTAATAACCTGTGATTAGTTATCTAATATTATCAAATAAACATTATCGTTTAATTTACTTAACAATGTTTGCTTAATGATCAATGAAGCTAATTTTAGATTGATAATAACTTTAATTTTTTAATCATAAACAAAATAAAGAACTTGAAAATTATCTAAAATATCGTCATTTTAGAGTGTTGATAATATGAATGCTGTAAGCTTCATTTAAAATCTTAAATTATGATATTCTAGTCACAATTGATTTAGTTGCATAGATAGCTATGTACAGGATAGCCGAATAACATAAAAATGTGACTTTTAAATTTTTTGAAATAAAAATTATTGCTTTTAAGAAATTGATGTCTTTACTGGAAAAAAAGCTTGATAAAAAAGTAAAGTTTTACAAAATATACCGTTTCATGTGAAAAACCATATTCGTCAAACACAGTGATAATTTATATTATAAACCTTAGAGAGAGTAGTGTGTTAAACATGTATATAGAGGTCTTTTTATTTTTTCACCTAATTACAACACTATCAAGATAACTTTAATACTGAAAAAAAAAAACATTGCGGAAGATTTTTTGAAGATCTTAAAACAAATTTTTGCGGTTTTATTTTAAAAGAAATCTTTTAATCGTATATTTTTATCTAAAAACAAGGCTAAGTCAATTATTAAAATGTTGGTGTTTAAATATAAAATTTTACATCTAAAACAAGCCTGCGAAAAAAAAAATAAGTTTTTGTAAACAATAAAATAAAAACTATGAAGAAAACTTTCAAAGTCTTCATCTATAGTTATTTTTGATGAAAAATGATTAAAATTAAAATTTCGTCAAAACGTTTGCGTTTCTGCTTTTACACCCGAATAAAAATTTCTTATTTAAGTGTACATGTTTTTTGAAACACTAACTCAATATAACATTACAGACTATAGACATAAAATCAAGAAGCATAGTTCGTCAGAAAAAGTTTTAAAATATTGATATTCGATGCAGCAACTTACATGTTAAAAGTTGTTCAAAATATAATTTTTTTGTAAAAGACTTTTGCTTTTTATTTGCATAAGTAATTATATCACATGTGTGCAGTTAAGACTCAAAACGCATTTTTAATGTAATTTTTTTGATTTTCTTAATAGAAGGATTTGTAGTTAAACATGTCAAAAAACAAGTTTTTTTAAAAGGAATTAAACAACTACTAAAATCAGTAGTAACTAGCAGAGGCTCTTCTAGAAACAGTTAGTTACTATTCTGAAAGCTAGAAAATAATTAAGCAAATGTCGAAATTCAAAAACAACAAACTTTCACAATAAAAATATAAGAAAAGCATTTTCTTCGTTTGAGATAAAAAAAAGTATAATTATAATAACGAAAAAACGTTATACTCTGTTGATATATTTTGGGACTTCGGCTAACTAAAAATATAAAATAGAAAAGTTATAAACAGAATTATCAAATGTTTTGGAAAGGATTGCTTATTTTAAAAATATATGATGATAAGCTCTCCAAATCGTTTTCTAATAATTGTTCAAAATTTGCTCTTTGTCTCAATTATAAAGGTTTTTTTGAAATTTTGCTTTAGTATATACACGTTAACGTAGTTGTTGTTTTTTTTAAAATTTATAACAACTAACAAAAAAACTTTTAGATTTTAAGGTATAGAAAATTACGTGATATTTTTCTTAAATAAAAATTTAACTAGTAATTTTTTGTTTAATTGTTTTTTTTATTTTTTTGAAAATAAAAAAAGATTGCTTCTAGATATAAGTGATGTTGCTCTATGTTAAATTACTTATATAACATTGATAAAATATTAACAACTCAAACGAAAATACATATAATTTAATTTAATAAGGATATCTGTTTTTTTGACCTGAAATATCTTTGGCTTATAATTCATAAACTAAATTTTTGAAAAGTCTTGTTTCAATTTTGCACATTAATTTAAAAAAAATTTTGAAGTTTAACTTTTGTTATATTATTATATTTACAATCAGAAAGGGGTTTATATCTCTTTTGTGATGTCTTAAGTGTTGTTCTTGCGGTGTATTATATTAAAACTAATTTTTTTTTCTAAATATTAAATCTATATAAGCTCTAAAGTTGTTTAAAATTCTACTTTTTTGTAACAATTTATAAGATATTAAAAAACGTGTCAGAAAACTCGTTTTTGTCTAAAAAACTATTTTCGTCAGGTTTTTGTTTTTTGATAAAACGTTCTTTTATTCACTTCTGTCTCATTTTCAGCTACAACTTGATTCAGAACTCAAAAGACACTTGTTTCGAAAAAACATGTTTTCTTTGATGTTTTTTTGTAGAACAGTTTGTTTTTTTTAGTTTGTTAAAAACGTTTTAATTTTTGAAAATTTTTCGAAACTTGAGTCTTATTTGGAAAGTGTTCTCATATGATAATAAACTCTAGATAATTTTAAATTAGTGTATACTTAATACCATATTTAATCAGTTTTATAAATATAATAAGATTAACAGTCATACATTCACCTACACCTGCATCACAACACACATCTAAATTCATTTTAATTTTACAGAAAAATTACTTTCGCATATGAATAAATAAATGATAAGCTTTTAATATAAAACTTTTTCCATGTTAAAAATCTTGATATAGTCAGAGAAAAACTGAGAGAGATGATCTATTCGCTTTAAACAAAGAAACCCCAGGCAATTAACGCTTTTAAACAACCTATGTTTTTGTGATAAAAAAGAAGTATATTAAAAACATCTTCAATGTAGTGTTTCTAGCAAAAGTTTTTGGAAAACTTTTTTACAGCTTCTAGAAAACATAAGAAGCTACAAGTCATTTTAATCTTTTTTCGTTATTTAGACTACATGTTTGTACATCTTTTTTGTAATAAATTTATTATACAACTATGTTTTATGTGGGAGTATTCGATCTTGAAGTTCACGAAGTTTGTTTTATGACATAGAGGGGTGTATAAAACCTAACTTTTTTAGATCTTTATAACCCAACACTCACCCGTCATAATTGTTGTGTTAATATCTGCTCTTTTGTATTATAGCGTGCATTGTTTTCTCTGTTCTTTTATTTGAAAGTTTGTGGAAGACGTTTTTTGTTCGTCTGCATGTTTCTTCAATACACCAGATTTGATTAAAATTTTCTACTTGTATTGTATTTAGTAATACTTGGTGCGTTTTATCTATTTCTACGATCTCGTTGGGTTTTCTATTTTTGTTTTTTTCATTTTTTTGAACTAGTGTTTAAAAATGTCAAATATAATGTATTTATAAACTTCATTTCAAAGTCGTTTTCTTTTTTTTATGTTTTTTAGTGAAGTAAATTCTGACCATTTGTATATAACCTGCAGAATTTTAGACAACGATGCTTTGTTTTCAAAGAAAACAGAGTCTTTTTTTGACGCTTTGTTGTTTCTTTCTACATTTTTTCGACGAACACATCATTTTAGGTCTTCTTTGTTTTTTTTTGATTGTACTTTTTCATTTTTTTTCGAGTTTTGACATTTAAAGTTCTTTTTAAAACTTCATGTTTTTTGAAGTAAACAATATTTTTACCCGAAGAATTCATGATTTGAAGCAATCTAATCTATTTTCGCAAACGACATAGATTCTTTAATCGAAAATGGATTGTTTATACATCGCTTTCACCGAAGCTTTATTAAAGTTGTAATCAAAAACGCAAACCTAATAGAATTTTAAATAATTTATTATAACCTCAAACATACTCTGCCAGTAAAATATGTAGGATAGTTGTTTAAATAATCAAACTATGGTCTTTCGGTTATATGAGGTTGTGTATACGCTAAAAGTTTGCATATGACGAGAAGATATATTTTGTTTAATTTTTTTTAAAATAAGCTTGATATGTGTAGCGTAAAAATAATGTCATCGTGAAAATACGATCAAAAGTTTTGCTTATTAAGTGTATTTTTTGACCAAATTTTATTAAAGAGGCTGACATAAAAATACGATCAATAAGAAACTGATCTATTTAACACAATACTCGAAGCAAGTTTCTATCGACCATATTTCACGCAGACGGTCTTTTAAATACAATCAATATAAATTTAATATAATTAATATAGTAAACAAAACATTGTTTTATTGACAGTATTTTTACGTTAGTCTCTTAAATAAAAATTGACCAAAAAAACACACTTAATTAAGCAAAAACGTTGATTTTTTTATACTGACATTATTTTTACGTCACATATATGAATTCCCTAAAACATCGGTATAATAAAAAAAACTAAGATTAAATTTATACAACAAAATAATGTCAGGTATGATTATAAAAAAATATTGATATTATATTAGAAAACATGAAGCTTCTTTCTAATTCCCATTTTTTTTTGACTCTAGAAATTACGATTAGTGGATATTCGTAAATGTATTTTATTTAAACAAAACAGTGTGTGTTTAAGTAAATAAAATATGCTTTAGAAAGTACATTTAAACGAACATTATTATTTAAAAAAATCAAGAATAAAAAAGATGTTTTATTTTAAAAAATAATATTTTTATCCACTCTATTATAAAAGCTTTGTAAATAAAAAATTTTTTATTATAAATTAAAAGCTTTATTTTAGAATAAAGTATATTTTCAGATACAAGATTTATAGGCAAGAGTGAATGTTTTAATTTAATTATACTTTATTCAAACATGTTTTTTTGTTAAAAAAATAAATCTTTTCAACATACTAGTTTTAACAGCAAATCTAAAACGTGAGTTTTTAAAGTGACGAGTTCTTCTGTTATTAATTTTTTATTTTTAAGTTTCTAAAATATGAAAGACAAACCCTTTGGCTTTCTGCTTACTAGTTTATTTATTTAAAAATCTCCTTGCCTTGTACTAATCGCTAATACAAACACGCTGTTACGCTAGTATTAATTCTGTTTTTTGTTTTGTAAATTTTTTTATCTTATTAATTACTAAACAGCCTGTTTTAATGTATTTATCGTGAGCTTTTTTTATTTTGACTGCGGTACCTATACTAATTTCTGCATTAAGTTGTCGTATTGTTTGTTCTCTTAATTCTTGACTTTCGTTTCTAATAACATAATATGTTTTTAAAAGTTTTGTACGCGAAGGTATCATAATAGTCCTATGAACCAAAAAATTATCAATGCTGTTTAAATAATTAATTAATGTAGTTTTAAATTTCGTAGATATGTTTTCAACAGAAAGCGCGCTTATTACATTGGTTATGCGCACGCGCGTGAGTTTGCTGTTTTTAAAAATATTTGAAACCTCTTCATCGAGTCTGTAGATTTCTTTACTTAAGTTTTTAAGTTGAACTTCTAATAAATCTGTTAATGTTTGACGTTTGGTATATATGGTTTATATAATTTATAACATAGTATATTTCAAACTTTACTCAATAATAAGCATTTGAAAAACAAATCTCAGTTTAAAGGCTCTTAAAGGTTTTTTTGGGATACTTAATTAGAAGGTTTTACGCCCCGGTTTTTCTACTAGAAGATAAATAATATATCGTGTTGTTCGTTAGTGTTTGGTGCGTGTTGTTATAGGGTAATGTTCTTTCTCAAGTTTATTCTCTAATATTTCTACACTTTCAAAAAAACGGATGTATTTCCTTTCGCCTCTAACGTGTTAACAAAAAAAATTTTGAGCGTTTAAAAAATTTTATTGTTTAATTTCATAAGTATTTATATAAGAATTATATCTAAATTTTATAGCCTTT
>SBJP01000620.1:0-12496 GCA_014805705.1 Cucumispora dikerogammari
TTTTTGAATATTTTTCTGAGTTTTGAGAAGTTTTTAAATATTCTTTGATCGTTGCTGTTTTTTATTGTGTTTTGATCTTTTAGACTCTCTTGAGTATTTTTTGATCTTTATTTTTTTTTGGTATTTTCTGAACTTTGGAAAAAAATTTAGATATTTTTTTGAAAATTGAAACTTTTTTGTGAGGTTTTTGATATTTTATAGTTTGACCTAATTTGTTGTTATTATTGTTTTTTTCGTTTTAACATTTCAATCCATAAGTTATTATTTTATAGTTAAAAAAAACAATAATGATTAAAAATAAAGAATTCATACAAAGAAGAGTTCAATCTATTCTAAAATATATATATTTGAGATCTATAATTTTTTTTAAATTTTGTTTTTTTTAAAAAGTTTAAAAAGTCACGTGCATGTGAATATCTCTTTTTTGAAAATTAATAAAATTATATATATGTTATTTCTGAGTATAAAAGATAATTGGGTTAAAAAACCTGTTTTGTATTTTATTATTTATTAGAAATAAATTGTTTGTCACTTATAAAACGCCTCACAAAAACTTGACTGAAAAGCTGTTTGGTTGAGATGCGTTTGACTTTGAAGCCGATTTACCGTAATTAGTTTTAAAAGCAAACTGGGGTTTTTCATTTAAAAAAGTTAAAATTTTTTTAAGTTATTGTTTATCAAAAACACATGCTTTCGGCTGTCTTTATGTCTTTTATATTTTAAAATTCAAATATAATTTGGTTCGCAAAAACTTTAAATTTTTGATACTTGCCTTGTAATCGTTTTTCTATTATATATATACTCCTAATTATGTGAATTTCTATTTTTGTAGCTGTGATTAAAATTATTTGAGAAATGAATATATAAAACCAAAAAAAAACAACATTTTTAAACAGTAATTAATAATCGAGTAGTTTACTTTTTTAACAAAATGCGCCGTTAGTCGGAAAACCCGTGTAGATCTTTTTAGTTTTTTTTCAAATGATTATATTTTTTATTAAATTTAAAAGTTCGCTGTTTCTAGTTCCATTTCAAGTACAGTAACGAGTTTAAGTTGCGTGTTTTACAACGCTTTAAAGAAACAAATTTAGAAACTACTATGTAAGGTCTTTGTTTTTACTTAAATATTTGCGTTTAATTAAATTATAGAAAATGTTGTTTAATTAGGATTATAGTGTAAGCTGAATAATCAATATTGAATGATGTTGCATAATTAAAATTACAACGAGTGAAATACTAAGCAAGTAGCGACCCTTTCATATCTCTTAATTCAAAAGATATCAAAGTCAGTAGAAATGTTAATTTTTTTGTTTTCATAATTACTCAAATCTCCACAAAACTAATAGTTTTTTAATTATTAATTTCAAAAATTTTAAAGATTGCGATACTTTAAGTTTTTTTAGTTCTTAATTTAAAAATATCTAAGCAAGTAAAACTTTAAATATTTTTTAATCTTTAATTTGAAAAATATTTAAGTTCACGAAACTTTAAAATTTTTTTTTGAAAAATACTCAAGTTTAAAAGAAACTTAAATCTTTTTAAAATTTTACTTAAAAACACTCAGTTCTATAAAAACTTTAAAAAGTCCTTAAATCTTGATTTTAAAAATATTCAGTTTTGCGCAGGTCGCAAAGTTTTTTCAATTTTGATTTTCAAAAAAAACTCAAGTTTGCGTTCGTTTTAGTTGGTTTTCAATTCTTAAATTCAAATATACTTTTATTATCGAATATTTTATTAAGTCTCAAGTTTAATTTCAAAAACAGTTGGACTTTGGCAGTTATTAAAAATGTTACAAGCCTTAATTTAAAAGATACATGGTTCTTGAAAAATAAAAAACCTTTAAACTATGATTTTAAAAATATTTACAGCCACATTAAACAACCAAAAAGATTGAGCGCGCAGAAAAAATTATACTTATTTAAACTCTAGAAGCAAAGATAGTCAGGTCAGTGATAAAAAAAAAGCTTTTTTTTACAATATTTCAATTTAAAAATAATGAAAAGATACGAAAAATATCCTTAGTGTTTTTTCAAAACGAAAACTATAAAATACCAAAGCATCTGCAACTAAAAAAGTAAAATTACAGAGAAATCATGTGACGTGTATTTTTGAAATTAAGTCTTAGAAAAAAACATTAACACTCTTCGACCTATGTATATTTTTGAAATCAGAGCAAACAAAAAATTTTAGTAATTTTGCGGATCTGAGTGTTTTTGAATCTTATATAAAAGAAAAAATGATCCAACATTTCTTCGGATCTGAAAGTTCAATTTAAAAACTACACAAAGTTAAAATCTTCTGCGCAACTAAGTATTATTTAAAATAAGGTTTAAAAAACAACGAATATTTACAGATCATTGAATATTTTACAAAAAACATTTAAAAGAAACATATACGTTTAGCAGACCGGCGTTTTTTTTGGAATCAAGATTTTAAAAAAAACCTAGCATTAACAGAACCTTTGTTTTTCTGCAAAAAAACAAAGGTTGAATTTTTTGATTTTTTTATTTAAAAATATACTTTGAATTTAAATTAAATAGAGTCCGAGTGACCTTTGGTCAAAGCGATTCGAAAATCCTAGCGGTAAAAGTTTTGTAATCAAAAGACTGTGTGAAAATATGGGCCAGCGACATGGGACCCTCTCCTAATAAAACTTATTTGATCGATAAAATCTATTTGCTGTTTATTTTTTGACAAATATTCTTCTAAAAAAATGTTTAGATAAAGTTAAAAAACAATAAAAACATATAATACGCACACAAAACACTATTCTTTATATAAACACATTTACATATAAATAAGCTCAGCTTGAATAAAAAAATTTTAATTAAAGTATAAAAACACAATATAAATAAAAAATTAACTTAGATAAAATGATTATTTGTGCCGAATATAATTTGTTTTCTTTAATTGACGATTTGGCGTTTGTTTAGTTTTTATAAATCTAAAAACTAGACATTAGTCTACAGTATCCGCAAATTAAACACAGAACTAAGAAACCAATAGATCAACACAAATATAAAACATAAAACAATATACTTTAAAGTTATTCTTCGTTGGTTTTTGGTCTAGGCCATAATCAAATGACATTTTTTTGAGACAGAAAAAAAACGAGTTTGAGCCAGAATACAGCTATATTTATACACTTTCACATACATAACGTAAAATAAATAATATTTCTCTATATTTTAATTAACTCGAATTTATTTCAATAGAAATATACTGAAAAACTATTGGTTGATATCCCAAAAAAACAAAGTTATGATTAAAATTAAAAACGGTAATTCGTAAGGCGCAAAAACTTTATCTTATTTGTTTTTAATTTTTACAAACAATCTAATTTTACATTAGACACATACTCGAGGCTTTTTTATTCGCTTTTTCAAAAGCAAAGCAACAACCCGTGTGTTTACGGCTTATTTAAAGATAAATTAAAACATTTTGTAAATTATATGTTAATCTATAGTTTAATAAATGATGTTTGTTTTTATTATATCGAAATGTTACTTATTTTAAGTTATAGTGTGTTAGTGTATAAATGCTGTCTTTCTGGCTCTAACAATGCTTTTTATTTTCTACTCTAAAAAACATTGTTTGGGTTATGACACAAAGATGCTTTGTAAAAGAAAAACCCAAAAATATAAAACTGATCAGATAAACGCAAATACAAAAAACAAAAAGATATATTTTTAAATTATCATTGCGCTTTTTTTTTGAAACTCAATAGCAAACTTGTGAAAGCGCTTAAAGTTTTTCATGCTTTATTCTAATATTTTTTTTTTAACTCTTGTTTTTTTCGAGATCATAAGCTACATCCGTTTTTGTAATATCTATTATCAAATACTGTTGATTACATCATGGCCTCTTGTTAAACACCATGTCTAATAGTCGTTTGGGCTAGGCGCCGTTTCGCCGGTAAAACTAAGACATCTATTTATTATCTTATAAGAAAAACACAAAAATCTTTTTTACTATTTAAATAAAAGCTTTAAAAACTCTACAAAAAGGGCCACGCGTTTTCTCTGCCAAACTTAAATAAATTTTTTCGAAAAAACGAAAAAACCAAATAAACGAACGAAACAACGAACGAACGAAAACGAACGAACGAAAACGAACGAATAAACGAACGAACAAACGAAACGAACGAACAAACGAAACGAAACGAAACGAACGAACGAAACGAAACGAAACGAACAAAAAGAACGAACAAAAAGAACGAACAAAAAGAACGAATAAACGAACGAATAAACGAACGAATAAACGAACGAATAAACGAAAGAAACAAAACGAACGAAACGAATAAACGAACGCAGCGAACGAAACGAAACGGACGAAACGAAACGAACGAAAAAGAACGAAAAAGAACGAAAATTTTTCATTATTTAATTTTTTTTTACCGGCGAAACAGCGCTCAGCGGTTTTTGTAATATCTATTATCAAATACTGTTGATTACATCATGGCCTCTTGTTAAACACCATGTCTAATAGTCGTTTGTATTATGTTTGTCGTTTTTTAAAATAAATTTTTGTAACTCTGAAATTTGTTTTTTAACCCTGTAAAATCTTGTTTTACACGTTGTCTATTTACTTACAAAACACACCGGACATATAGTAAATGTTTTAACTCGTTTTTGAATAATATAAATTTTTGTATTTTATGATAAAAAGTGTTTATGGCATTAAAATCTTCAATAAATCGAGTATGATTTAACTGATCACTCAATAACCAGAACTACTATTATAAAACATTGCACTATGATCCGTTTTCATTGAAGGCTTTGTTCGTTTTTATTTACTTAAAAAAGGTCTGTTTTTGTCTGCTATAGAAGGATTGGTTTTTATATAGTTTTTGTTCGAGTGGTTCTGAAAACGACATTTTTCTCGTCTTATATATAATATTTAGTGTTTAATTTACTATTTTATATTTAATTAACATGCGTTTCTAGACTGTTCAAAAACATTACATTTTTTACTAAGAATATATTTATATAAAAAAAAGACTGACACTGAAAAAAAACGAACGAGAAAAATCTTAAAACGAACGTATGGATAAAACGAACGAAAAGAAACAAACGAACGAAACGAACGAAAATGTAAACGTAAACTAAAAAAACGAACGAAAACAAAACGAAAACGAAACGAAACGCAACAAAAAAAACGAAAAGAATCGAACGAAAACATATAGTGATATAAATACCCTTCAATTGCAATCTTTTCACTCCCGTGTATGCTTTTTATAGCTTCATTTTTAACATTCATGAGTTAATATCTTTTTTTACTAAAAAATATATATTCCGATAAAAAACGTAACTAACCAAAAAGTTTTTTATATAATGTGCGTTTTGATGTTCATATTAAAGTTTTTTTTAATATTAATAAAAATACATACAGATAAATCTAATAAACATCGATCGTATATGTAAACTACTCGAAGCTTTTTTAAATGTAAAATATTAAATTTTTTGAAGTGTATTCTTAATCATTTTGTATAAAAAATTAATAAAAACACAAAAATACTCGATATATAGAAATGGATTTAATTAAATACAAATGATATATTCGAACATAAAGAAAAATTTGTTCAAACTATAAAAACCGACTTTTAGTTTTATATTATTTCCAGTTGTTTGTATATATCAAACACAGCGAGTAATATTATTTTAACAACTCATTTTGGTCATATTACTGAAAATATTGAACTTGACCAAAGTATAATTGTAAAAAAATTTTTTCTGTTGTATAACTTGAGACGAAATTTCCAAAAAGATGTTTTTTTTATTAATTCACTGGTCGTTTTTTTTTGTTTTTTATGAGAGACATATGTTCGTGTCAGGTGGTCACTGAATCAATTCGAATTAAGAATTAAAAACACAAGTTAAAGTTAAAGACAACTGAGCTACTGTTTTATTATTGAGAATGTCGGTTTTATTGAATATTAATTGAAATATGTAGGATGTTATTATAAAAAATTTTGTGATTTATGTGTGTGTTTTATATATTTCTATTGTTTTTTTTTACACATATTACAATCATTATTTTAAAAAATATATGACAAAAGAGACTGGTCTTCAATTTCAATTAAAATGTCAAACAGAAAACCTGTAAATAAAAAAAAGAACCATAAACACTGCTCACTTCTTCAGCCTACTCACTTACCACTTTGACACTTTTAAGTAAAAAAACAAACAGGTTTTTTTGTTCACTTAAGAATATAAAAAATTCTGACTAAAAAATAAAAATTTTCGACAAATAAAATAATAAAAAAACGAGAAACAAAATATATTTTTTTTATAAAAAAAGCAAAAATGTTTTCAAAAAAAATTTTTTTTTGCACTAAATAGTTGTGATTTTATTAAAAACCGAATGTTTTGATAATAAAAAAAATATTTAAGAAAAAACATCTTATTAATTGCATATAAATTCATTTTTCATCAAAAACATCTTTTATTGAAATCATAGTATATTTCTTAAATAAACAAATAAGCTTCAATAATAAAGTAAAAAGATTTCTCGATGTAACAATGTTTTTTTTAAACCACCAGTTGTTTTTGAACATCAACAATTCTTTTAAAACTCTAAAAACAAGCTAACGTGAAAAGTTAATTTAATGTAGCGAGAGTAAAAATATACGCAATAAGAAAAGAAAATTTAAAATGAAACATGTGGTTTCGAACGAGAAAACAACTAAGCTCTTTCATAATGTTTTTCTATTATAATCTTAAATAGATAACTTACATTATAAACTTAATTATACAACTGTAGCAGTAAAATAAAATCAGTAGAAAATTTGTATAATAATTACATAGAAAAAAAACTTTTACGTGTTTTTTATTAAGCAGCCTCGCGGTAAAATTGAGAGCAATATTTTTATAACAAAATCGTTTAAAAAACTAATTAAAAAACACTAAATCTAAATTACCAGAGACTAAGCTTAAAAAAACGAATAGAGCGATATCAAAAAAAGCTATAATCATTTTTATATAAAATTATTACTTTAAATTTACTGCTAGATTGCTTAATAAAAAACAAATATAAAACATTTTTTTCTATATAGCTAATAAACACCCAATTTTCACGAAATCTGATTTCTGGAATTAAAAAAAAAGTTTAAAAAACAAAAAGGTTTAAAAAATAAAAAAATTTCAATTTTAATAAAAGGCTGTAGATATTAAGAGTCGTTGTATCGTTTTCGTTTTTTTACTTTCACAAATCTGTTAAAATCTCAACTATAATAAACCCCCTTTTTTTATAATAACTTTTAAATCTCCGCTTCTTCTTCTTATACTCTGCCCAAGTTTTTTATTTGTCGTTATTCTTTCGCCTACAAAAGTGTTTTGAGTATTCATTCTTTTGTCATATGCTCTTTTGTATTCTTTCACATATCTCACGTAATTTTTTCTAATCTGATGTATTCCGAAAAAGTTGACTTTTAGATGCCAGTTGTTATTTGTGTGATCTTCTTTCGAAAGAGAACAAAAAGTGAAACTTTTGTTGCATTGTGTTTTGTTGTATTGAAACACAAGTTTGTCTAGAGCATTTATATATCTACGTTCATGTACACAAAGATACTTTCTAAGCTCTGGTCTTGGTGTTCAGTTAAATCTTTAAATTTGTCGTTGAGTTTAGGGCCGTCAAAGCACCCTGTACGAGCCCCGACTCTCATATGTCAGACAAACACAGTTACTCTATTTGCCACAATTTCTCTTTCATTGACCGAGTACAGAATCTTCCTCGTCCCCCTTTCTCTCTCAAAAAATATAAATAAAAAATTACTCTTAAAAAGTTATCCGATGTTTCCCGTTTAACCAGATAACAAAAACAAACTTAAAAAACGAGTCTATCATGATAAAAATGTACTTTATTCCGTTGTTAGACACATGTTACACTGATAGATTCATGGTGTCTACGATCAATCCTTCGCTGACAAAGTTTGAAAATATAGAGTAAGTGGTGTTGAGGACACACGTTGATCCTATTTTTGACAACCAATACGCTCAGCCACAAACTCATTTATACTTATTACTGTTATTTTCACATGCGTAGTAGAGAACTTCTCTCAAAGGATTCTTTCCAAGACGATCTAGTAAATGAAATATCTTACAAACTTCTCTTATTTTTTCAGTTTCGAATTCACACACATTTTTTAAGTTAACACCGTTGACTATTATATGAAAATCTTTTTAAAAAAATAAACACGCATGCTTTTTTTTATAAATCTATGTATCGCAACGGATTTCATCTCAGTTGGTGTCGATCCAAAAACAAAAAACAAAAATTTTTTGTTTTTTTCGTTTTTATCTGTAATTTTTGCTACTTTTGAACTGAATTAATATTATTTTATCTTATTGGTTATTTTTTGTTAGAGTTTTAAAAATCAAATTTGGTGATTATTGAGAGTAATATTAATAATGTGATACTTCTAATAAATATATAATTTATTATAACAAAAAGCTGGCGAGAAAATTGAGGACAATTAATTCTATAGAAAAACAGTTTTTTTGTTTAAAAGCTTCGCGTAAGTTGGGAAGTATCAATTTTATATCAAAATCGCTTAATTAATTAATATGGAAACAGTAAATCTAATTTTCCCCGAACTAACTGTGAAAACAGGATCAAGTGGAAAACAAAAAAAGCTTTAATCTTTTCGATATAAAACTATTAATTCAAATTTACCGCGAGGCTGCTTAATAAAAAACACATATAAAAATTGTTTTTCTATAGAATTAATTACCTCAATTATATCGCTGATCTTATTTTACTGCTACATACCATCAACAAAAAAATCTTGATTAAACCGCTTTTACTATATTTCAATCAAACTAAAATATTAAATTAAAAACTAAGACATTATATAGTATTTTTTAAGTTTTTTTTAAAACATGTTAAACAAACATATTGCGTTTGTTTAAAAACTCATAAGCGAACCAGAACGAACAATCAAATTTAATAAAAAAAAAATATTTGAAAAAAGACTTAAGTACTAGTCTTTGATTTTTCAGCCTATTGCCACAACAGTAATAAAAAAACCCTCTCGGTCATCATTTGTCAATTAAAAACGAAAACTGGTTGTTTTTAGCGGGTTTCTACTTAAATGCTTTTATTTAATTTAACATAATGAAATTTCTTTAATTATCACTTTTAAAAAAGTAAGTAATTAAGAATACAGTGCAATTACGCAGATCTTTTTTGGTTCGAATTTACAGTTTCGTTTTTTCACCTTCGGATTTTTAATGTTTGTTTTTTCACTACGATTTTTTTCGATACGCTTTTTATAATTCGTTTTTTCAGTTTTATGATTTTAGATTAGGCTTTAACGTCTTTTTCTCATGTTAATTTCTGCTGTTAGTTTTTTCAGACTAGCCTGTTTTGTTCGATCAGTTTTTCCGATTAGGTTTTGTTTTTTTAAAGTTTAAATTTAGGGTTTCTTTTTTTTTGAAAACATTTTTTTAAGCTCGTTTTCTCAACGCGGTTTTTTAGACACGATTTCTCAGATACTATTTCTCAAACCCAATTTTTCATTATCGTATTTTTAAATTCTGATTTAAGTGGTTTGACTTTTGTAAATTCAAAATCTTATTGTAATTTTTGATTTTAATCTTGATCATAGCTTCTAAATCGATTTTATGATAGCGCTCTCCCTTGGATCAAGGCTTCATATTATAAGTAAATATATAGAAGAATGTTGTCTTACACAGAAAACACGCACAACGAAACGATTTTTTTAGCATGTATATATGTCAAGTTTTTCCAAACGTTTAATAATATAATTTCTAAAGACATTTGTCGAAAATAGATAAAAAGAAAGATTTGCAGTCAACACATTCTTGTTAAACCCTTCCTCAGTTATCTCTTTTCAGAAAACTTATCACCAATGAATTCAATTCTGTTTTTTTATATAAATACTAAATTTTTTTCATACTGGCTTAAAGCTTAACAAAAAGTAAACATAGAAGTTGTGCGATCAATTTAAATCTTCAAAAGGATTTAAAAAAACGAACATGAAAATTCGAATCTTTTAATTTAACCTTAAGAACGAATTTGAAAACCGAGCCTGAAATTTTGAATATGCAAAAACAACCTAAAAAACTGATCTTATAATTTTATCTTTCAAAAACTATAAAATTCTGAGTCTAAAAACTCGAATCTAAAAAATAAATCCCAAAAATTTGAATCTGAATGTTCGCACTTAGAAAATTAAATCTAAAAAACCGAACCTGAAAAACCGAATGTGAAAAGTCGAGTCTGAAAGACCGAACCTAAAAAATCATCCTGAAAACAAATATTAAAGTTTAAATATGTGCAATTAAGTCGTTTTTTTTAGATTCAGTTTTTCAAGTTCAAGTTTTTCAAGTTCGCATTTTCAGGTACAAATTTTTAGATTCAATTTTTCAAGTACAATTTTTTTGGTTCGGTTTTTTAAGTGAGAATTTTTAAAAAAGTTTTAAAATTTGTTTTTTCAAGTTCGTTTTTTCAAGCTCGTTTTTTCAGGTTCGTTTTTTCATGTTTGCATTTCCAAGTTCATTTTTTCATGTTCGTTTTTTTAGGTTCGTTTTTTTAGATTCGTTTTTTTCAGGTTTGTTTTTTAGATTCGTTTTTTCGGGTTTGATTTTTCAGGTTCAGTTTTTCAGACTTTTTTTTCGAAGTTTTAATTCCTTTTAATGTGTGTCCGTGTCTGTTGACAGCTAGCATTTTTAAAAAAACAAATGACAACATTTTTCTTTTCACAAAAAAAAAGTTCCTAAAAAAAAATTGATAACCAAAAAGAAAATTTACTCACGAAAAGAGATTTATGGTTGAAAAAAAATTACTATAGTAAAAAAAATGATGCACGAAAATAAGCCAAAAATCCTTAAGGATTAAGCAAAACTTACTATAATCTTAATTGAGTAAAACCCACTATAATCTTAATTAAGCAAAAGACTCTAAAACTTAATTAAATAACATATAAAATACTATTAAATAAACAACATTTACTAAAATTCAAATAAACAAAAATATTTAAGTAAAAAAACAAGCCACTATATAGTATTTTTTAGTTTATTTTTTTAGAACAACATGAACAACACATATTAGTGTCGTTTATATACCTAGAAATCAAATTAAAACGAACGAATTTTATGAAAAAAAAAACTTCGGAAAAAAACACTAAAGAACACTACACGCGAGTTAAAGCGTCTAAGAGTGCAACGATTATAAATAAACTAAATGTTCAGTTATCAACTGCAAACTAAAAATAAAATTTGGTTAATTTTTTGCTTGTTTTAGTTAAAATTTTTACTTAATTAATTTATAAAAGAAAAACTCTTGATTGAGATTATAGTGGGGAAATACTAAGCATGTGCTATTTTTTCTAATAAGTTTCTATAATAACAGTGGATTAACATTATATACTGTGCTGCTATATAAGTTTATGGAAAAAGATTTTAATTAAATGAAATTAATATATTTAAAAATAAAAACATTATGTTTACAATGACAATTGATTTTTTTTCTACAGTCTACATAATGATATTATAAACAAAAACAACGAAATTAATTATCTGTTTTTTTGGAAAAAAAAAGTATTTTTAAAACAACCATGTTCAAATCATATATAGACGTCTTTACATCTCTTGTTTATAAAAACTATTCGAATGTAAAAAACACTCTTGGGAGAGTACCGGATTCGTCAATAGTTGAGATGAGACATCTTATAAAAGATGCTAAATTATATCATTTAGAAACAAAAGAGCTGGGTATATTAGAATATGTTGATGTTGATAGCTCAACCAATGTTCGTTTTTGTGACTTTCCTCTATCATTTCCTAAGACTGAAATTTGCATTGTTGAAGCCCCATCGGTTCCTTTTATATTAATCCCCTTGTTTGAAATTGAAGATACAAACGGGCAATTAATTAATCTTTCTTTCTTTTTAGACGAGTTAAGATATAACGGAATATACGAGATCGAAAATATCGAACACAACGACTTTAGCTTCAGTTTTAATAACATGCTTAATTGGTCAGATGGTATAATAAACAGTTTTAAGTTTTCCGGTAAAGAACTCATAGACCCAAAGCCCAAAAGCTTTAATTTCTTAGTCTTTATAAATCCTTTGTCTAATACTGCAATGCTTTATATTGGAGTTTTCTTGGATGCTATGTATTTTGATTCTGGGACGAGTTTACGTAAATTTTATAACAAGTATATATTGGAAAAAAAAGCAGAACACGAAGATCATATTAAGAAAAGAAGCCAAGATTTCGGGGTAGAAAATATTGTTTTTGAAATAGATTTAAACATTCAAAAATTAGTTGAGGGAATCTTTTATTGTGAAATTGATGAGTTAAACAAAAAAAAATATTCGTTTAAATTAAGACTAAATAAAAAAATAGATATGTTGAATAATAGCCTTAAAGTTAAGTTAAAAGGAAAAAGTGATATTTTTGGTCTGTCGTTTAATATTGATAAACAAGTCGATAATATTTCACAAGATATAAGAGTTATATTAATACCA
>SBJP01000621.1:0-12486 GCA_014805705.1 Cucumispora dikerogammari
GTTTAACCATACAACTTTTGAACTTAAATCTCTTTTTTTTGATCATATTTATGAGACAAAAGAAGGAAATAGGTAAATGAAAATACTGTTTGTTTGAGCAGTCTCTTTGCGAAACAAGATTATTTTTTTAAAAGTTTCACTGTTCAAGAGAGATATTTAGAATAATCTAAATCCCTACTTTTTAGTTTTTTTAAGAAAAGAAGGAAAAAGTTTTTGTTTTAACTCTATCAATATCATAAAAAAATACAATCACTCTGATTGATTTTCGCTTGAAAAACACACGAAAAGCTTTTAAACTGTGTAAAGTACAACCATTAAAAACTACCGCAATTTTCCCAAGTAAACTAATAAAAAAAAGAGTTGTTGATGAGTTAATGAATCTTTAAGCA
This sequence comes from Cucumispora dikerogammari, assembly GCA_014805705.1. Taxonomy (NCBI): domain Eukaryota; kingdom Fungi; phylum Microsporidia; genus Cucumispora; species Cucumispora dikerogammari. The sequence goes on from SBJP01000621.1 coordinate 390, forward strand.
ATTTCAAGAGCATTACAACACAAGATATCAGCTCAAAAAATATAGATTTTTGTAGCGGCGAAAATATTAAAATCATAAAAAGAATGGTAACAGAGATGAAGAAAATGTAGATAAAGAAAAAAAAGAAAATGACTATAAAGCAATCTGCTTCACAGTATATAACGGAGTGTACACTATATCAAAACTTAAAAATATTCTATGCTGTTTGCAATTTTTTAAAAGAACATATAACAAACTGTAGAGCAATTTCTCACTTTGTACAGCATTTGAGCAAACACAAAAAATAATTTAAAAAAACGCTCGAAGAAAAAAAATTACTCAAAAATGTTTTTTTTGTTTAAACAATTTTTTGGAAGAATGACAACTTTCGTCATTCAAAAACTAACGCTCGGTTCCAGTCTTAAGATTGCATTTTTATCGTTTGCAATAAAATCATCAATAAACATACTCAAAACGGCACGCTTTGCTTAAAAAACATACTATAAAATATTAAAACCGAGATCAGAAAAATACTTTTACAAGTTATTTTTGAGTCGTCTGTTTTACGTCTCAATATAAGAACAATTGAGTTACAAATAGTTCAAATGTCGTTTAAGTTCATTCTTTATTTTTGACTCGCAATGCTACCGAAAAGACATTAGCGTACTCAACATATCAAAAACATTTTAATATACAGTAAAAAAAATTCATGTAAAAATCTAAAAAAAACACAGCCCTTTCTCACAAACACAAATTAAAACTTTCAATATACTATTTCAAAACTATAAAAAATTTTATTTTATTTTTATTTTGTTTCTAAGCTATTAGAAAAAATCTTCTTTTATATCTCGTTGAGATTAAAAAAGCGGTTTTTTTAATTTAAGTATATTATTCTTTTAATAAACTATCTGAAACGACAGGTATCATATTTTTTTCATCTTAAAAAAAACTTTCGATTTGGGACACAATTTTTTTATATTCTAGGTTTTATTAAAAAATCCTGTATATATATCGACATATGCCATTACTTTTCATTAAAGAAGCGTTTTTTTGTCAATACCGACTGTGATTTATGTATTCAAGAGAAGTCAGATATAAAGTGAAAAACGGCCCTCTCTATTAAATTTTAATTTTTTTGGGAAGTTCTGTGTTCGAGAGATCAAAAAACAAAGCAAATATAAATAAAAAGTTTAATGAACGCTGCAAAAAAAAAAACTACTGTGAAATGCGAATGTATTCTCTCAAATTCGTCTTACTGATTTTATCAAAAAAAACTTTTTTTGTTTTAAAGAACAAAAATTTAAGAGTAGAAACATTTATTTCAAAGTTTCTGTAGCCTTGCGATCATTTTCTGACGCTTGTGTTAAAAACGCTCTGGCTTTTCGGTTACTTAAAAAAGCAATATTTTTTTTTCCAACGGTTTAAAAAAGGTTTTTGAAGACACAAAAAGTAAAATATTGCATGTGGTGGGAATATACAACCATGTTTCGTCTATAATCCTTGTTAATAAAAACTTGCTTTTGTTAATTATGTGTATCTTTTTTTTAAGAAACTTACTTTTACTAACTTTGATTAAAAAATAGTAAAAAAACATTATCTTTTTAAGAGCGTCTTTTCGCTTTTTAGACGCCTAATAAGCGTTTGATTGTTGTTTATTATCTCATATATTACATGTATTTTATTAGTTTCGTTTATTAGTTCGTTTTTTTGTCCCTGTACATAAACAACACAATTACAGTGTTTTTTTTAACAGTGAAATAACAGAAAAACAATATAACAACTCTTATCTGTTATTTTAATAAGCGATATTTTGTGACTTAAAAGTTTAAATATTTTGGAAAAGTGTATAAATACTGCGCAATTTTATTTTATTTGATTTTTTTTAAAAATCAAAAAAAATTTTATGTTTTTTAATTTTAAGTAAAAAAACCGACGCATATAAGTTAATCTAGCAAAATAAAAAAATGAAGATTAAAAAAACAATCGACAGTGTAGCTTGGCTAAAGGTAGGAAAAGGTGCGCACATTTTAAAAATATTAAAAAACAAAAACAAAAAATTTCGAATATAAAACTCGTTGTAAATTTTTTGTTCGTTTTGATTGTGTCTCTTGTGTTTTATTCTAATATTTATATGTTGCTTTCGAGTCAAAATGAGTTCTGCTTTCTTTTTTAAAAAAAGTGTTTTAAAGTCGAGAATATTTTTTACTTGAAATAAAAAAATGAAAAAACGTAAGAAAAACAGCCGATCTTCAAGAAAAATATTCTCGATGATAACAACTTCAAAAGATAAATTCGAAAAAAAATGACAAAATCCTTTTCAACAGTCTAGTCGTTTAAAGTAGAAAAATGTTTATAACACGTTTTTCTTAATCTATTGCAAAAAACAACATAACCTGTTTAATTGATATATCTAATTTATGTTTTTTTTGTACATTTTAGTTGTTTAGCGTAAATTATAAACAATAAAATATAAAAAACACATATAAAAAACGTTATTTTAAAAAACTAGTGAAAATATTTTCAGAACTTCTACTTTCTTACGTCAAGCAATGTTTATATTTATTGCGCTACATGATCATAAACTTTATGCTTAAGTTTTTCCAACTATATAATTACGCTTTAATTTTTTTTAGCGATCATATGTAAATAACGGTGAGAGTTTATTTGAATATAAGCTGAAATTTCTATCAAAATAATTTATAAAAACAGTAAAACCCATAAAACTTGATAATATCGCTAATAAAAACCATATATTTAAAACTGTTCTATAAACGTAAAAATTTCTACACATCTACAATAAAAAACATTTTTATAAATAATTTTCTCAAAAGAAACATAAATACTATATAATATTTTCAAATTCAACCTGGGTTTTCAGATATAAAAACTGCCGTTTCGTTGTTATTTATTTCACGTGTTTTTTATCTATTTTTTCTTGTTTAGGTTAATAAAACCAAAAGCAGGCTCAAAACAAACATCACATAGTTATATGAAATCAATATGTTATAATAAACGACTTTTTTATCTTTAAGAAGATAACGATTTTAGTCATCTAAGCAGAGCGATTAGATTCTCAAAAAACTTAAAAAAACACATATAGATAAAAGCATTATGAAACACTGGCTAAAATCATTGAAACTTTCTCTTATGTCTTATATCTAATTAAAAATATAAACGTTTTTATATTATTCTATAGAGGTTAGATATTTAGATTTAAAAATATTTTCAACTAAATATTAAAAAAATATCAATTCATTAAATATACAATATAACAGTTAAATTACAATTTTAAAAATATGTAACTTATTGTGGGTTGCTTTTTTTTAAAAACTTCTATTATTTTAACAATGCGAAAATAGACAACGCAAAACATACTCAGAATAGAGTTTCATAGTTAAAAGAAAAAGTGTGTTTTTTAAATGTAAATAAATATTAAAGTATTAAAATAAACAACCATCGACATTTTTAGTTACTATTCGATAATTTTTGTAATACTCAGAAAGAGACAAATAGAAAAAATAGTTTTTATTAAAAAAGCAAAAACAAAACTGAAGCGTTTTACTAATTTTTTAAAAATTTTACAAAATATTTCTTGTCAGCATATTCAAAAACACTTTGGTTTTGAGGTTTAACGACTTGGTTTACAGTATTTAGTTCATAAAAAAACAAGTTATATTAAATATCGAAAGATTATTGCGTCCACTACAGTATAATATATTAACTAAAAAATATTTTTTAATGAATAGTTATTGTAAGAAAAGTTTTTTCAAGTGCGCTGTTATCGTTTCATTGCGCAAAAGGAACTGTTACTTTTGATAGATTTAATAGGAGTTTACATATTGATCTTTATATTTTTTTACATTCTAAAACGATTTTGATACAAAACTGTAATATATGGTATATAACTTGTATTTATTAAATTTAAGAGCAATTTCTTGTTTTTTCTTAATCGATTTAACAATTACAATACAAAAAAAACAAATTTGAAAAACGCTATTTGTTATATAATAGTTATAAAGTGTAAATATGACTTTATAGTAATCGAAGATCAAAAAAAAACGAATTCCCTGTTATAAATTATAAAATAATCGATAACAAAGAGCATTTAATAGTCAAAAAACCAGTTTCTTTCTTGTTATTTTTTTTAATAAGAAAAATACTGGCTTTTTTTAAAAGATGCCAATTTAGTTCAAAACGCTTATGTTTTTCTAGTATTTTGAACAAAAAAAAGTTTTTGATTCATATTGACTAAAAAAACATATGTCAAAAGCTTTATATAGTAAATCACATAAAAAGCAAAAATACTAATACAGATATACAGACTATATTTATGCATTAAGTAATGCACAATAAGTGTGAAAAAAAACATTTTTTTTTAAAAATATATTTGGTCTGCATACCAACAGATTTTTTACGAAAATTGGCGTTTGTGCAGTACATTTATATTAGAATGAAGCGCCCGTTTTTGTAAAACAAAAGGTGCATATTAAAATTATAAACGACATATAATTCAGCCTTTAAAATGTGTTCACAAATACTATTTCTACTGGAAGTAGTTTGTTAATATTTAAAAGCAACAAATAGATAATAAGAATATATGTTATAGAAAAGAAAAAATGTTTTTTATTTCATAATCTTTTCACACAGACCATATATTTATTTGACAAAATGATTATAATTAAAAAGCGATTAACATTTAAAACAAGAGCAAAAAAACTGATATAATGAAAAAAAACACCGCTTTACGGTATATGTTCGGTTTTTATAATTTAAAAATTTATTTAAATTAAATATATAGTACTTTTAAAAAAATCGACAAATCCTTCTATGACAATTCAAGGAAGATGAAGTGAACGCGGTTTAAAGCTTAGTAAAATTTTAAAAATAAAAAAAATTAAAAGAAATTATTGAAAACAGCACTTTTTTTTGCCTTCATAAAAAACAGATAAAATTTGAATAATAACTATTAAAACAATTTTTAAAGCAATCAAAATTATGTTTTCTTATTCATCGTTAAAAAAACATAAATACTTTTTTTTAATTAGCTTTAAAAAAGTACACTATCATCTACATATTATAAAAATATTCAATAACGCTTAAGATATTTTTTCGTTTTGAAAATATTTAGTAAGTTTTTTTTACTCAGTATTTTTTGTGCCAATACTTTGACAAAAGTTAATATTTTTTTATTTAATATCAAAAATGACAAAAAAACTTTAAATATCATTTTGAAACAAATTGCTAAAAAAAAATTACTGTTTTAAATCATCGAGTTTTGTATTCACTTATGTTAGTCAAAAAACAATCTACCTGAGAGTTCTTTTCGAAAGAGATTATTTAACAACTTAAAACTGTTTTTTTTGTTTTACCATACATCGTTACTACGAAAACTAAACGATGATAAAAACACCAGTGAGGTTTCGAGAACGTTTGGTGTTTTCAGTCTAGTTGAAAAAAAAAACAATATACAATATGAAACAAATGATATTAAAAAATTGCACAAGTGCGCGGTCGGAAACATTACTCTGCGAAAAAAATACACGAAAAAAGTGTTGTTTAATCTTTCTGGGCTCTGTGCACGCAGAAATATCCAAGTTAAATTTAAAAAAACTTCTTTTTTTCAAACCGCCTTACTGTAAACGTATTTTTTACATATTTTTAAATTTAGTTGTTTAAAAGAAAAACTGTTCTTATTTTAATAAGTTACCACTTTTTGTCATAATTTACTTAATAATAATATTTTTTTTATCATCGGACAGAGCTTTTTTTTAACCAAATTATATTTTAACGACCTATAAGTTGAATAACATAAAACTTTTATCATAATAAAACAAGATATTTGTTTATATGTAATAGTTTCAATTCTAACAAAATCAGTATTGATACCAAATACACGAGGTGGAGAAAAAAAAATTAAAACGCCTCTGTAATTACTGATCTGGCTATTCTAAGTATATATGTTTTTTTGAGAACTATTTTAATTAAAATATCTCTTACACATGAAATTTTTTATATCCTGTAAAAAAAACTGTAAAAACCTTTAATGACTGTAAAAAAAAACATAATATAAATTCGAAAAATTAGTGTCTCAAAACAATTTTTTAATAATATTTAGGCAATTTTTATTGCTTTATATAGCTAAGGAACTATAGTAAAAAAGTATAAAAAGAGTAAATATTTAAAAAACACAATAAGAATAAACAAAGAAAAAAATTTATAAAAATAAAAGAATGTTATACTTTTTAAGCAAAAATTTCTAATAAATAAATTGCGAGATCAACAAATAAAAATTTTTTACAATGTTAGTAGACTAAAAAAATAATATTTTAATTTTAACAAAAAATCTTGCTTTATATCTACCTCTTTGGGCTCTTTGATTTATTTAGAATAAACTTTAACTCTTAAGAAAAAACCTTTTACGATGGTTTTAAAACACTAACCTAAAACATACGAAAGACTTTTTCAAAATTTTTGTTGCACAAAGAAAGAATTTTAAATTCTTTAAAAAAAAACGTATAGAGTAAGGGCAAACTCTGATTTTTTAGAAGCCGACAGGCCAATGAAGAAAATAAACTATCTGCTACAAATAACGGAAAGAGGGGTGTTTACAGCTAAATTTTTCTGTTAAATAAAGTTAAATGATAGAACATAAAAAACACATTTTTTATTTTACAACATCACGCCCCATAACCTATTGTTGAAACAATGAGATATGTTTATTATTCACAGTGTTTTTATTTTTTTTGGGACAAGTTTCAGTCTCAAAAGCGCGGCTTATATATATCATAGTTTTTTTTTCATAGTATTATTGATGAAAAAAGCTAGGTTACATAAAAAATCTAAATAATCGACACCATGAGAACTTGCTATTATGATATTGTTTTTGGAAAAAACATTCATATATACAATCAACATTAAAGTTAGTTTAAATATTGAAGTCTTTTTTATTGCGCCGATAGTAATTTTTTTATACACCCCTATTCTTAAATTAATTTAAGAAACACATTTACTTAATCTAGACGTATGTGAAATTAAAAATATATAAAAAAGTTACGTTTTTCTTGATTTGTTTATTCATTAAAAACTATATAAAAAAGTGGAGTTTCTTGTTCTTTATTTTTAAAAAAAAGAAATTCTTTACTAAATTTTGGATTGCTCTTGTATATTGTAAATTGGATAATGATTTAATTAGTCGTTTAACCCGATTCAAGACACGTGGCTTTTATTTATTGTTTATAATCTATGTTTTCTACTTATATTTTTCTTTGAAAGCAGTGAGTAAATACACAAGCTTTTTTAGTTAAAAAACAAAAAACAGTTTATGAAATATTACGAAAAAAAAACCTTTCTTTTTACACAATATTGTTTATTTTGCTATATCTTTTGAATATTGTTTCAAATAACTTTAGACGATAAAAGCAGAATTTTAGCCAGTGTTTTTTAAACACAAGTTTTGGAGTATATTCTGTTACCTGTTTTTTTTCTAGACGTTAAATGAACTGTAATCTAATATTTAAATAAATCAATCTACAATCTGCCCTTTAGATAGACAATTGAAAAAATGAACGTGGATCTCAAATAAACATTTTTTTAGTATTTTAAATAGCCAGCTTTATTTTAGATTCAACGCGCGTGACTTAGAAGCTAATCATCTTTTTACAATTAAGAAATGTTATTTTTTTAAACTTCGCTTGTCTTAGAAACATAGATCTTTAAAGTTAACATAATATCTTTTGTTTTTTTATTGTTCAAAAATTATATTAAGCGATCAAAAAACAGACGCTTCAAAAGTTTTTATTGATCACAGTTTCACTATTAGATATATAATATTGTGATGCCAATTTAATATTGTTAGTTCATGATACTGTTATTATTAATGAAATATATTGATAAAAAAAATACAACTGAACTGTGAGCAACTATGTGCTTATAAAAGATAAAACACTATGCTTTTTATATCTGTATTAAATAAAGAGTTGCATTTTATTTTTCCTAAAGCATCTAGAGTCGCAGACTTATAATAAGTCGCGAAAGTTTTTTATATAATAATGTAAAATATATATTTTTAAAAAAAAACTGTAATTAAAAAAAATAATCTTCCACAAATAAATTAACAGCCCATGGAACCAACTAACAAGTGCTTAAGCTTCAAATGAAACCCTTTCACTTTAGATTAAGTCACAGTAAGAACCACTTAAAACATCAATGATTTAAAAAGCATTATTTGAATAAAAACAATATATTGTAAAAGAAGCTTTTTATACAGAAAACAGCGGATCTTGAGGCTGGAATATTGGACATTAAAGAGAGAAATAAAAGGAATTGAAAGTGTTTTTCTTAACACAATCGAAGATACATTTGATGTTGTACAATCGAAGATAAACAATTTATTAAACTGGGCATCTTTTGTAAAATAAGCATAAATTTTTTAGAATATATTTGTTATAGACTCTGAGAACATGTTAGACTTTTTGGAAATATTGAGGAGTTAGAAAGTCAAAGTATTATAATGGGAAAAAATATAAAAGAGTTTAAAAATGAAGAATCGAAACGTTCTCTTTTATATTTGGAGCTTAAGGGACATACTGGGCTTATTATTAAGGGCGATGAGAGTAGAGCTTTTTTGGGCATAAATGAGTTAAGTATCTTGGATTTAAGCGAAGAGAATAAAGAAATTATTCGGGATATTATTAAGATATAATTATAAGATAGCGATGGTTAAAAACAGAATCTTGTAAAGGAAAAAATATATCATAGAACGTTTTATGATTTAACGAATGAAATGATAAGTTATGTGGAGTTTGATGTGTTTTTTGTTAGCATTGTTTGTATAAGAGAGTCAAAAAATTGTTTCGAATGTATCTTTATGAAAATATTATATAACTGTTTAATTTTGTCATTTTTCTTGTGGTGTTTTAAATAAGGTTGATCTTTTTCGTTACTTACCGTATTCTTATAATATGTAAACACTGAAGCAAACAATTATTTTATACGAAAGGCAATCTTATATTAATAAAATTTTGAAGAATTAAATATATCAAATAAGCGAGTTGTTTTCTTGTCACAAAAAAAACACAATAATCAATACATTTTTTTCTGTAAACAATTGCTAAATTTCAAAAATATTTTTCCCTAAGATAAATATATTTTAAAAAACATATCGTTTAACGATTATCAACAGGAATCGCTTTATTGTTGATTATTTTCTGTGGGTTTAAACTCTATAGATATAAAACAACAAATAAGCTGAGATCAAAATTAAAACGAAAACTGTCATTGATAATATTAATTTCCTCACTGAAACAATTATTAAGAAGAAACTTTTTAACTTCGAAAATATCAATAAAAATCAAAAAACACAAGAACACGAACTGGCTTTTTTTTGATGTTAAACAGTTAGAAATCAAGCCTGTTTCGTGTAACAAACAATATACTTATAAAATATCGATGCTTCAGATTTAAGTTTCAATATTTTGTTTTTTTGTAGATCGTTTGTTTTTTAAAGATTAACAGGCACATATAAACAAAAATTTATATTTTAACAACAAGAAAAAGTTGCAACATTTTGAATTTTTTTTTGAATAAAAACAACGCACGAAACAAACTATTTTTTAGAAAAGATCAAGTCGATGAGCCCTCCTCCACAAGAGACTAAACATATATGTGACAGCCCGTAAGCCACAACACCAGGGTCAGTAAATATTCGATAAAACATTTCTTTGAGATCTCAGAATAAAAAGTATATTTAAAAGAATATATTACAAGCAATATCAATTACATCATATTAAAACAGGAATTTGTAAAAGACGTGAAAAAAAATATATAGATTGCTTGTACACAGTAAAGCTTTAATAAAAGAAAAGAAACACGGTTTTTTTTTAAAGACACGTGGTATATATTTTCGTTTGATATTAATCAAATTTGAGAAATCACCGTTTTTTTTGAAAACAAAAAGCTTTCATTAAAAACAACAAAAAAATTAAAATAAAAATTTTTAGTATCTTTTTTAAATTTTTGAAATCTTGCTTTCGATACACAGTGACACACAAATCTTTTGTTTTTGTAAAAGATACTGAGTTTAATATATTTTGTGATGTAATATTTAGAAAAAATAGCATGAAAATAAAACATTTCTTATAATTTGCTTGTTTTTATTCTAACTTTTTCGTTTTATATTCGCTTTGGTCAATATAAACAATATTACCGGTATGTGAAATTATAGAAATTTTGTTATAAAAAACAAAATATATAATAAAGCAATTTCTGTATATTTTGTTTTTGCTACGTTTTATATAAACAAAATACACAAAACAAAAAACTGCAATAAGCGTAGGACTGTATTCTTTTATAAACATAGATAGTTTATTTCATACTTTTTTTTAGAAAATTTGTTTCAAAAGTATAAGTGTATTAAAAGATATTATCTATATTCAGAATACAAAACTTTTTTGTGTAAAAAATTTCGCAGGTGTTCTTTTAGAAAAAAAAAAAAAGAAAAAAAATCAAAGAAAAAATTAAAATTAGATACAAAACTTTTGAAAAGACAAATAGTGCTGCGAATCGAAGCGAAAAATTAACGCAGAAAAAAAATTATACAGTCACATTATTAAAGACAACAAAAAAGTAAAAACAAAGAAGAGAACACAACAATAGTAAAAAAAACAGAAACGCCAAAAGGTTTATATGTTTTCAAAGGAATATAAAAATAAAAAATATTTGCTGCACATAAAAATAGTTAGACAGATACGCGAGGTTTTTAAAAAAACTGTCTCTTGAGTAAGCGTTGGTTTCGTTCGAAAATGTGTTTTTATATAAGAAAAAGTTTATTTGTTTCTAATTTAGACATTTATTTTAAGATTAAAAGCGCAGAAGTAATAACAAGAAATATTTTTAAAAATGTGTTAAAAAATTAAATAAAACAATTAACAAAAATCATTAAAAACACATATAGTTTAAAACGAAGAAAACATAAGAAATTTTTCGATCAAAGATTCAGAAATAAACACAAATCGAAAGATTAACATTAAAAATTTATATATGTGTCTGTAAGATTAAATAAACCTCACATATGTTTATATAAAAAAATAAAATAAGAAAATGATCGAAGTCATAATTGTTCTAATTAAATTGAAATTTTTCGCAACACTACTGTTGAAAAGAAAAAAACAATTAGCAGATAAAACTTTAAAAAAATTACGTAAATATAACAAAGAATCCACTTTATCACCTGAAATTTGTCTTTTATATGCAATTTCTAAGAGCTTATTAAGACATAGTTTATGTAAAGATATTAGTCTGATATTTTCAAATTAATAAAAATGTTGTCACAAAATTTTGTGAGTTAAAACCGAGATTTGTTTGAGATAAACATATTTATACAATAAATATTATGTTTTACAAGTAAAAAAAATAAAAATATGTTAGAACATTTTTTATAATTCCACAATCAAATATAGTTCTTTTATGTTTTTCAAAGATTTCTGTTGAAAAAATTTTTTTCTTCAAAGCTGTTGGTTTACAGTTTCGATTCAATTAAATTAAAAAATTAACTTGAATAAAAATAAAATCTAATAATATAAATAGAATTAATATTGAAATGAAGATTTTATAATAAAAAATATATAAATCAATCAAACATCATGAAAGCAAACATAAAGAAAGAAGAGCAATCAAAAGCCTCACAAAAGACAGACACCGATAATAACATAATTATAGACGAAAAAACATCAAACTTCTTATCAAACGTACTAAGTCTTACAAATAGAGATTTCCAACAACACTTTCTTTCTTTAATTTCGCAGAATCGTTTAAGTGTACTCAAACAATATTTTTCTATAGAGACTTATAATAAAATATTGTACTTTTTCAATATTAAAAACAATAAGCAAGATAAAACACAGATGCCGTTAAGGGTAATTGATAGAAAAATTGTTGATGATACATTCATTTCAAAATTAATTAAAAAAATCTGTGGCGTAACTTATGAACCGCATAATGTTGCTTCGATATCTGATTCACAAAGCGAAGATACACTGTCAAAGAGAAATTACAGATACATAGAAAAACCAGCGCACAATAAGAATAATAAGCATAAATACAATAGAAACTTTGATTGTCT
>SBJP01000622.1:0-12465 GCA_014805705.1 Cucumispora dikerogammari
CTTATCGACAACATAGTATATATTTTAAAAGAGAAGAAAATATCACTAGAAGATATACTATTAATTATCACAGACAGGATCGCTTATATGATAAAAGCGTTTTCTTATCTTCAGAACGTATATATCAATAAGCACCACATTAGCAGTATCGCTCATTTAGCTCCCAGTTGTTCTTTAAAAACAAAAACGAACTATAAACGTGTTGATTTATTAATTGATTTAACAAAGCAATTATCGTTAAGAACTACACAATAGAAATACTTTTAATGAAATAAGACTAATTCTACTTGTCTTTTTCACTCGATAGAGCAGTTTATTGTCTAGCGATTTATATTTTACAAATAATTTTTCGAAAATAAAAAATCGATTTTAAAAGTCGTTACCGATACAATTTTAGCAGAAAAAACCAAAATGGCGTGTATCGATACACATTTAATCATCGAGTTATTTGAAGTTAAAAAGAATTACGAATCATTAATCACTTTTATAAAAAAAAAGCGTTTTTTACTATAAATACCAGTGTCCGAATATATTAAATATGAAACTTGATGACGATCCTCTTTTTATTAAGACTTATATCAAAAACAGGTTAGAAAAAAACAGTTTCATCTTATAGAAAAGCTGCTAATAAATATATCATCTGATATTAATATAGCTCTCGAATTGTTCTTCAACATAAATATCTGCATAGAGAAGCTTATTGTTCTTAGAATAATGCTAAAGCGGCAGAGACAGCCCAGAATAAAAAACATTTAAAATTTTTTTGTGTCATATTATAACACGAGAGAAGAGTTTGAATGTTTAGAAAAGATTTTTAAAGATTCTTTTTTTTTTGTTTTTTTTTGAAGAGTATTATGTTCTTTTTATAATATATCTTTATTTTTTTTGCTATATTTCTGCGATTTTTTAGGCAACTGTACTGATTATTTATCTAAATAAATGGAAACATTTAATAAAAAAACAGTAAAAAGAATATTACACATCTTCAAGTTTGCGCTAAACTCATGTAATAAAATCCAATGTTTTTATTTACGATGCGGATGTTTTAAAGAAACATTAAGCAACAATAATATAAACATACAGTTCAAAGAAGTAGAACAAAAAGAGACACAACAACAAAAAAAATATTGTAAAGACCACGAAGGATTATAGTTTTGAATCACTCATCAAAAGAAATTTTCAAAAACGTAGATGTTTCACTTTTCAGTGTTTATGATAATATTTAAAAAATAACTGATAATAAATCTAATGTAGACATTTTGTCTTTAAAAAAGGTATAAAAAAAATCAAATAAAACTATTAAGAATAAAATAACTCAGATCTGAATAAGAGTCCCTTAAGGTGTACAAAAAGAGTTAACAAACGAACTGGGAGTCGATTGTACTGTGAAAAGCCAGAGTACCATACCGAGATATTAAATCAAATAGTCTATAAAAGAAAAAAACATGTCAGAGTCTCAGAAGAACGCAACGTTTTTGAAACATTGAAGTTCGACAAATATAGCTCGAATTCTTGAGTATATAATTGACAATAACCTTGCTTTATTAGTTGAAAACAGTGTCAATCTAAACTATGCTCAGAATTATAGTTATTCACCAGAAAAAATCAAATAATTGCAAGCTCGTCAGTGCTAACGATAGAACAAATATAATTTGTCTTATGACAATAAAAAATTCAGTTGAGATTTCTTATAAAAAAAAAAGTCTTTTTGATGTTGATTCGTTTATAGATTTTATCAATTCTAATCTAGTTTCACATTTCGCTGCACATCCAAATAATATTTTGATTAATGATAGCTGTCGTTTTCATCATCGAACAGAGATAATCGGCTTGTTAACGCAAAGAAACATTTCTCACATGTTCACCACACCGTATTCGACACAGTTAAAGCTTATTGAAGATTTTGTTTTTTTAAAACCTGAACTCTCACCGTTAATGTCGAGTTCGGTAACAAGAAATGCTGTCAAAGAAAAAACAATTATAATTTCAAACAAAAGAACAAGTACATTTTAAAGCTTGGTTTAGCGTTTTGCGGCGTTTTTTTGAAAAAGCGTAGTGTCAACAAGATTTTATTTAGTTGCAGTTTATAAAAATTATAGAAAAAAGCCACCTTTTTTTTAAACACATATATCTTTATCGTAACGTCAAAGCTGTAAGAGAAATGTTACAAATCAGATTTTTGACTATAACACAAATTTTTGATATAAAACGTCGTTTAGAAGCAAAGCAAGTTTTTCTTTCAACAGGCTTTTTGTTTATTTACGTGTTGTTAATAATCATGAATATTCCTATTTGAAAATAAGATTTAGACTTGGTCTTATAACATTTTTTTATTGTTTATATTTGTGCATACTCTTAACTATATTTATATTTATTTTTATTTATACAGAACTTTGTAGCACTCACTTTGATAACTATTTAATCGCTTGATTTTAGAAAAAAGTTTCTTCAGAATATATCGAAAACTGTTTAAAAAACATAAATTTACTTGATGTATTTTGTATCGCAACAAATGGTATAGAAAATTTCCAACAACTGCTGTCATCAATTGTTTTAGTAAAATATAAAGTAAAAAAATTGAAGAAGACTTACCTATCGATGTTCATAAGCTGAATATTATAACTGAAAATATCATAAATCAATAGATTGAAAATATAAAAGACTAAATGAAGCGCGCTTGTTTTAGTATAAAGTTAAATTCCTTGAAGAAAAAATATTTGCTAAAAAATCTAATTTATTGTTTGATGATATGTTGAACTACATAAAATCTGAATGTCTTAAGAAGATCTGTGTTTTATAATTTTAAAAAAACGTTTTTTGATAAAACTGAAAAAAAAGTTAAACTTAGATCTTTTTTTTTCCAGAAAAAAAAGACTATGGAAATTATAAAAAAAATATTTTTTAAACTTTACAATTGGTGTTTGAATATACAAATGAGAAATCATTATAATATTTTAGTTTGTTTATTTTCGTTTCTTCGTTCGTTTTGTTTCGTTTTGTTTCTTTCTGTTTCTCTTTTCGTTTTTTGTTTCGATCGTTGAGTTTGTTTGTTAGTTTCGTTTTTCGTTTCGTTCGTTTTGTTTCGATTCGTTTCGTTTTTTTTTGATCGTTTCGTTTGTTCGTTCGTTTCGATTCGTTTCGTTTTTTTGTTTGTTTGTTTGTTTGTTTGTTTGTTCGTTTGGTTTAGTTTAGTTTAGTTTAGTTTAGTTTCGTTTAGTTTAGTTTAGCTTAGCTTAGCTTAGTTTCGTTTCGTTTAGTTTAGTTTAGTTGCATTCGAGTTTCGTTCGTTTGATTCGTTTTATTGTTCGTTCGTTTCGTCGTTCATTCGTTTCGTCGTTCATTCGTTTCGATATTAAGAATAAACTAATTTTTATTTATTTTTTGTAAAAGGCGAAAAAAATCACTCTTGTTCTCGGGAAAAAAAAGCCGGTTTCGAAAAGTTAAGAAAATAATCGTAAAATTACAGTTTTTCTAATTAAACACATCTGTTTTTAAATTTTTTATACTGACTCTTTAATACAGGAAATTCTCTGTTTAAGAAAACACCCCCCTCACATCTCACACTTTCAAAACAAGTTCAGACTGTATTATATTAGATTATAATATATTTTCAGTCAAATATACTGTATTATAATATAATATAAATAAAACAATAATATAAAAAACAAAGTCTTCCTCCATGTACAACAACTACAACAACCCAAAAGAAAATAGTAAACCGAGCCCAACCAATGAAACTAATGCTACTACAAATAGTATAAGTAGTAAAAAGAAAAAAATAGATTATAGAGTCTTTCCCACGATGACTTATATTCCCTTAAATAAGAAAATATACAATAGTGTTAGATTGCCGTTAGCAGTACATGTTGTACCTTTTCTAAATGTAAGTGATGATAGCAGTAATGATAATGATAGTAGTGATGATGATAGTAGCAATAGTAACAATAAATCCATCAACACCAACACCCTTTCCATCCAACCACAACCTATTTCGGCCGATAGAGCACATTCATCCATTATATCTGCTACCCCAGATATAAGAAATGAGAACGACCTACCAGGCTCAGTCGCGATGTATCAATCAGCTAATAAAATAGCTGATTATCAGGGTTCAGTCACAACTACCAGCAAACTAACAGAACAAAAGAATTATGGAACAACATGTACAGAATGTAACTCATACACTTCAAGCCTATACACCCAATATGATTATATAAACAACAGTTTTAAATGTCACATATGTCAACACATAAACACTAACATAAATAACACCAATATAAGTAATAATAGTAACACAGATAGCATTTACGACATAAATACACCAAAATTAAACAATATTAATAATAATAAACTATATAATGAAAACCTGATATTAATATTTGACCTTGACTCACTTACTAATATTAATATAAATAACGCCAGTACCAATATAATAAAACAAATATTAACCACAATTAGTAAATATATGAAAGGCTACACTACAATATTATTAGCCAACAATAATAATATTATAATAATAACAATAAGTGAATTAACAGAAAGAGTTTCATTAAAAACAATTTTAAGTTCCGATATAAAAATCCCTTTAAGTTATTCAATAATTCCAAAAGATTTACGTAAAAGTTTAAATGACATATTTACTATAATTAGTAATATTACAACTAATAATAAATATAATAATAGTAGATATATAATAAATAAAGACTTACTTAATATAATAATACATATATCAAATAACTTTATTGGGAATCGGACTTTATTAATTACTACTAATCATAATAATATTAATAATAGTAATAATAATATATTTAGTGATATAGAAATGGCTGACTTTTATATAAATATGTTTATAGAAAATAATAATAGCTTTTCTATATTAGATATTAATTTAAATGATGAAAGTGCTTATATTATTAGTAATAATAATGATATTATTGCTAGTAATACTGCTATTAGTAATAATAATACATTCATATCTATACAGCCGGTAGCAAGTAATGCTACTAGTAATAATGATACATTCATATCTATACAGCCGGTAGCAAGTAATGCTAATAATAATAATACAAGCAACATTTTTCACCGCCCTTGCGTACCCACTCAATCAAATTCTAGTAATATAAATAATAATAGTATAATAAAACTAATAATAGAAACAAATGGCTTACACTTATCTTCTCCTTTAACACTATTGCCTTACAACTTAAAACATACACGTAACTCTCTTTATAATACAATAAAACAATATATAACCACAAAAACATATTATAATATAAAAATAACATTAAAATATTCAAATAACTTAACTAAATCAAGAATATATTCAAACACTTTATTAAGAAATGGAATATCAACTTTTATTAGTTGTTTAAGAACTGATGAGTCTTTTATTGTTAGTTTGAATTTAATAGAAGCAATGAAAGAGGAAGGATTAAGTTATTTACAAGTCCAAGTTAGTTATTTAAGTATTATAAGTGATAATATAAAAACTACCAATAATAATAATATAAAAACTACTAATAATAATAATAATAGTAAGGCTGTTAATAAAATAAAAATAATGAATATAGAATTTAAATCATCTTCATCATTAATAAAAATATATAATAACTTAAATCCTTATATAATAATAATGACATTATTTAAATACTTAATAGACGACATGAATATAAACAGTAAAATAACAAGAATGAAAAATATAAAACAAATATTAGAATATACTTTTCTTACCTGTAGACGTAACAATATTATTACTGATAGAAATTATAATGGTGATATCGATTATAAAGCTATAAATTTTTACGCTAATAAAAATATAATGAATTTAATAAAATATATAAATCTATTTCAGAAAAATATTCATTATATAAATAATAACTGGTTAAAATTGAAAACAATATTTAATAGTAGTTTAACAGATATGGGATTTGAAATAAAACCCAGTCTTGTTTGTTTTTATAAATGGTATTTGGATACTGATAATATTGATAACGATGGAGGAGGGTTTTCTGGTTTCGCTAATATTGGGACTGAGGAGTTAAGTAAAAATAAAATACGTGAAGATGATATTTATTTACTTAATTATAGTGATACTATTTTAATTTATATAGGTGAAGAAGTGGAAACTGATTTAATTAACGAGATATTTCTTACTATTACTGGTAATAGTATAGATAATAGTAATGTAAAGGCTACTGGTACGGCTATTAGTAATATAAAGGCTACTAGTAATATAAAGGCTACTAGTAATATAAAGGCTACTAGTAATATAAAGGCTACTAGTAATATAAAGACATTAAGGGATACAGATGTGGGAGTTGCTTTACTTTATTTGTTAGATGAATTAAGTCATAATGGCGATAAATGTATTTTTTATAATAAGGCGGTTAAAGTTATTAAGCTAATAACAAAAAGGGATTTTTATAGTTGTTTAGTTGAAGATGAATTGTTTGGGGTGGAAAGTTTATTGAATTATTATAAATATATTTATAAGATGCCTGATATTAATAGTAATATTAAATAGTTTAATAGTAACAACAAGTATGGAGAAGTAAAAATATTGTGAAGTTTTTTTTATGGGTTTTTATTATTTATTTTATTATGGTCAGATGAGTATTTTTAATTTATTATGTATAGACAGTGCGATTCTGTCATTCTTATTTTTAGCCGTTAATGGCTGATAATAAGTGATGCGAAATAGATTGTCTTTTATTTATAACAGCCTGCATTAATAATATATACAAAGGTATGCATTAATTTTTGCATAATTATGGATTAGCGAATGTAAAATATACATCTTTATAAATAAAACAAAAACTATATAAACACAAAAAAGCATCAACACGGGCACGGTATAGCTCTCGGCGAGTTTTCGTCATGAACAAAGTATAAAACGAACATAACTTTAATTTTAATAAGACTTTTCTCAAATAACACAACGATAAATTAAGCATTATTAAAAGCAGCAGGAAAGTAGAAAAGATCTTACACGAAAGATTCATACGCAACTACAATATATCTCGTGTCATTATTAAAAAGTGCAGTTAGGTTTTCTGACAGTGTACAGAATTTTTATGCATCAACGGAGAGAAGATAGTCGAGTCGGGCCACACAACTATTCTTTTGATAATGTTAAAATAAAACAGTAACGACTCAAGCATAAGATAAAATCACGAATAATAATTAACAGAGTAAATATAAACACGGTTGTTGTCGACGAAATGCATAAAGTTGCCCGAAAAACAATCACAGATGATTTTCGATCAATAAGATTGTAAAAAACATCTTGAAAAGTGTAAAAAACAAGACGAAAAATTTTGTGAACGAAATCGAACTAGTCATTCTGAAAACGCTTAGAAAAACGAAAAAAAGAATTTTTTTTCTTGCACCACGATTTAAGATATAACACTTCAAATAGGTTCTTATTTTTTTACAATTTAAAAAACAAACTTTTAGCCTGAAAACAATACTACTTCCTGGCGGGACTTTATAAATTACAATCCCCGCAATTTAAGAAGTTCTGATACTCACAGCAGTGTTCTTGATAAAACATTTTACTTATATATATATGTTTTATGATCGGCAAAAGTAAACAAAGATACACAGACGTTTTTGCTAAAATTTTTGATCTTACTGGGTGCAAACTCGAAACTGTAGTCGCCAATTTTGAACTCAATCTGTTTTTTGAATTAAAAAAATCAAAGGGTAAACGAAAATCAACTATGCCTCTTTAATTTTGGTCAATCGATATAGCGACGTATTCAGAAATTAGGATAGCTACATCTTATAAAAGCGAACTCTCGTTCTGAAAACGATGCAAATTAAACTTTTGCGAACTTTTGTAAACCCGAACACATTAACAGAAACATAACTGTTTGTTAAAGCTGTTTTTTCTTCATTTCCAGACCAGCAGAAAATAACTAGTTTCTTGGACTATTTTGAAATTACATATTTGATAAGTGCTTTGTCTACACTAAGGCCTGCGTCCCACTCTCACAAATATATAGGAGCGACTACAAAGCTTCTTTTTTAGTTATGCAGACCAGACAACACAGTCGAAACACTGCGCTCGAAATTTTTTAAGATAACTTTTGCCCCGCACTTCAACATTGCTTTTTTCATGCAGCTTTGATTGATATTAAAAAAAGTAACTAAGTCAAGAAATAACAATCACAAAACCCCAAAAACAAAGCGTTCTATGAATTGAGAATTAGAAGAAAATCTTACAATAGTTCAGTATATAAATCTGATCGCGACTGTATATAGTTTCTTGTTTATATAAGTGTCTACTATTTAAACATCATTTTTTGTCTCTATTCTCTTTTTTTTATTTTTTTACTTAAAAATTCACCAAAAGATATATATTTGGCGAAATTGCGCCCATTTAATTTATGTCGAAAAGCCCCTAAGCCATTATTATATGAAATACAATAAAAACTACACGCCAAGACAGCCAAGTAATTTCCAAACATTAAAAGAAAACCTACAAACCTATATATATTAAAACAAGTGTATTGAGGTTTAGTCTATTTGCAGCAAGAATCAAATTAAACTGTTTAAACACGAATATTTACATTAGTACGAAGAATACTGTTTATTTTTTAAATATTTTTTTTAAAAAGTTTTCGAATAAAAACCAAAACAGCAAAACTTTTTTTTAATTAGTAAACTCTAATCATAAAATGAGCTGCTTATCATTATTTCTTAATATATCTACGAATGTTTGTAAAACAGCCAGAAAATCAAGATTTTCGAGCTTTAGAATACATTTTGCATTTTGTTTCAGTTGGTTGCTGGTTGGTTTTTTAAAAATGTTTTGATAAAATTTCTTTGATTTAAAAAAAACAAATTAGTTTTTACTGGGTTAAGCTTTAGCGAATAAATCGAGAGGTTTTGATGATTAATGTTTTTTTTTTTATAAAAGTTTTTTTGTAATGAATATTGTAGTTGAGCACCACAAGAAAATCCTGTGATTTGTTTAAAAATGTGGGCTTTGTTTAATTAAATAAATTCAATGAAATTGTCAACACAATAAGCTCGTTCTTGATATTAAAAGCAATTACATCGCTTTTTTTATTTCTACTAAAAAATCTATATTTTTTTTATTATTGGCTTTGGCGAGTTTAATCGTCTTTTGTTTTTAGCAGAATATCTATAATGGAGTGTCCGATGAAGTATTTATATATAAAATTTTGATGACTTTTTTGATAAAAAGACTCAAACTTTTTATTTCGAGAATTTTTCAAAAATTCAGCTCTTCACGTTATAAATATAGATTTTTTTCGTTTGTTTAAGTCAGTCACTTTTTCATCAGATACGATTTCATATATATATAAAATTGTACAAAATCTTGCCAGCGAAATATACATATATATATACTTTTTTTATTTTTATACAAAAAGTATATAAGCAAACTATCATTTATAAAAAATATATAAAACAGAGTTATATTTAAAAACTATATTTAAAAATCTTTTTCACACATAATACTCTATTAAATAAACTAAGACATGTACTAGCAAAACAGCAGAGACAATGATAAAACAAAAAAATCAATTTGTCTGCGACACGACGAACTCCAGACTCAGAAACATTAGAAAAATAAATAAAGTCGAGACTTATAAAAGCTTTTTAAAAAAGAGATCCCAAGGAATTCAAAGATGATTTTTTCGGATTGCATGTAAAATCAAATACAACACACTTTTTGCCAAATATCAACTAGAATCTGATTCAATTAGACAAACGGCCGTTATAAAATCAAAACGGTTCTATCGTTTTATTCCATTTTCCAGTTTTAAAAACCGACTAAAGCTTTTTAAAAAATGCGATATAAATGGGCCACATTGAGAAATCTCGAGAAGCAACAGAAGACGCTGGGAACAAGATATTTTTAATAAACAAACGGTTAACGTCGTTTTAGTAGCTAACTTAAATGCTCAAACAGAAAAAAACAAAAAAAAGTTTAAAAAATTTAAAATTCATGTTTTTAAGCTTTGGAAGAACAAGCTTCTTCGAGAAAAAAAACAGTTTTGTATATGACAAAAACTTAAACTTAAGAATCTAACACTTAAGAGTTAAATATGAAGCATTGGCTACTGATGTAAAAACAATTTTCAATATACTTAAGAACAAAAAGGATTAATAAAAGATTAGTTTTATTTGTTTTCTTCATCAATTAAAAACTATGCAACTACAGCGCAGAATAAAATATTTTTACAGCTGTTTCCTGTTTATCGATTTTTATAGAGAATTTTAGTCTTTTAAATTTGTTCTTCAAAAGTGCAAAAGCGTTCTCAGCCACAGCTCGTTGTTTTATTAACTTATACAGCTGATTACTACCCAGTTGATTGTTTGTTGTCAAAATGGTTGCTCTAACGTTTATGATTACACTAAATGAACTGTCGCTATTCAGAACATTCAGAGAAACATCTTTCAGTTTTGTTTCTTATAGCTAGGGTTCTTCTGTAAATTCTTGCGTCATGAGACGAGTCAAAAAAATAAGAAGCTCTTCTAAATTTCTTGTCGGCATCGACAATACACAAAAAAAACTTAGTGAAAAGTACTCTTTTTATCATGAAAAAAAAAGATAGAAGAGGAATAAACTAACTCTACATATGTGGCGTCTATTTCAGCACACACTGGGAAAACACTTTATTTTTTAAGAAATTTATTTCTTAAAGTATAGATTTTTTTGTTCTCTGGCATTTTTTTTGCTATTTTATTCACGCTATCTAACATATGTAAGATTCTGGCGTGCGCGGTAAACTTAATCATTCCAAAAGTCTCTCTTATCTTTCGACAAGTGCTAATGTATCTAATATAAAACGTCAATAACGAAAAATCTTTTAAGGTTTTGTCTCCGAGTCATACCTGCTCTGTCAAGCAATCTAAATATTTCTCGTGCGCATTGATAAGACATTTTGAAAGTTTTGTAAAAATGCTAAAATTTCATGTCTTCGATTGTGCTTTCTCACGCGTTTGAATAAATAAATTTATTAGATAATGTTTTTTCGACTGCTATGAGAAATAGCATTAGAAGCATTTCGTCATAAAAATTTTTATTCATAGTTTTTATTTATAATTTTTTTTGTTCGACGAAATATTTATACGTTTTTTTGTATATATATAGTTTTCGTATATATTTAATTGAGTTTTATATATATACTTCGTCAGAAAGCTCTAATGTATTTTATGATAAAAATTTGTTTCTGTTTCGTCAAGATAAATCATTTTATTATCTTTTATGGGATTGACGATATTGAAGTACCCCTGACTCATATCAAGAGATTGTTAGATATTTATTTCCTTTAATACTTTTACGAACCACTTACTCGTATATATCAAACTTTTTAATGTTCCCAACACGTATATCCGTGTCTAACAACGTTAGTTTTTTTAAATTATTTTCTATTTTAGGTTGAGTGTAAGAATGTTTCATTGAAGTTTGTATATAATTATTGTTTTGCTCTTATTACATCTACAGATTTTTCTCATTTTCTTTACGCTAGTTATTTGCTCATTGAATTTTTTGTCGCTTAGTTGGTTTAGTATATTGTAAATTGCGCACATTATACAGTAATTACAGGGCCAATTCGGCAATATGTAAGATAATTTCGGCATCGTCTAAATTTAATTGACAATGTGTAGAATAATTTGACACCATTCAGTGTTAATTTAACAACGTTCAGGGCAATTTCGGCACTTCCTAAAGAGAACCCGGCAACGTGTAGGGTTAATTCGACAATGTGTAGGATTAGTTCGACAATGTGTAGGGTTAGTTCGACAATGTGTAGGGTTAATTCGACAATGTCTAGAGTTAATTCGACAATGTGTAAAATTGGTTTGACAATGTGTAGGATTAATTCGACAATGTGTAGGATTAATTCCACAATGTGTAGGGTTAATTCGGCAACAATAAAATACTTAATAAATAAAAAAATAAATTAATTCAAATTTTTAATTTTAATTACTTCTTTTCTTAGACTTTTAGGTATATAACTCATCATTTTTCTATAATATGTTTTACAGTTTGATGTAGTTATTATATTTGTTTTCGGCGAAATAAAAATTGTTAATTCATACTCATTACTAGGGCAACCACTTTATTGCGCAAAAAAATCGCATTTATTGCATTTAAAATCGAAAAATCGCATTTATTGCATTTAAATAAAAACTTACACATCTAGTTGTCTGTTTGAGTAAAAAAAGCGTAATTTTATATATTTAAAAAGAAAATTATCTTTTATTAGTCGAAATCTATTTTAATTAAGAAAAAACATGTATTTGATACTGGGTTCTCGATATAAATTAAAACTTTTTTTCCCGATTGAACAACGACACTTTGTGCTTGTAACTCTTAAAAATTGCGTAATATAATTTATTATTAGGGCTATGTTTATCGAACAATAAAGATTACATCAGTTAAAATGTATTTATAAAATAGTGTAAACAAAAAAATTGATCTAA
>SBJP01000623.1:0-12462 GCA_014805705.1 Cucumispora dikerogammari
AAAGGCACTTAACCTGAAAAAAGCAACTTGAAAACCGAACCTGAAAAAACAAACTTGTAAATCCGAACCTGGAAAAAACGATTCTAAGTACAATTCTGAAAAACGAACATGAAAAATTGAATTTGAAAAACTGAACCTGAAAAACCGAAGGTTAATAACCGAACTTGAAAAAATAAACCTGAAAACCCGAAGCTGAAAAACCCAACTTGAACAACGAATCTGAAAAACCGAAAATTAAAAACCGAACCTGAGATACCGAATTTGAGAAACCGAACGTGAAAAACCGAATTTGAGAAATCAGACTTGAAAATTTGAACTTGAAAAATTGAATTTGAAAAAGCGAAACTGAAAAACCGAACCTGGAAAGCAAACTTGAAAAACCAAACCTGAAAAAGTAAACCTAAAAAACCGAACCTGAAAAACGAACTTGGAAAACCGAATCTGAAAGATCGACCTTTAAAAACCGAACTGAAAAACCGAATTTGAGAAACCAGACTTGAAAACTTGAACTTGAAAAATTGAATTTGAAAAACCGAACCTAAAAAACCGATCCTGGAAAACAAACTTGAAAAAACTGAAATTGAAAAACCGAAAATTAAAAAATAACTTCAAAATCGAACCTGAAAAATTGAAAATTAAAAACCGAACCTGAAAAAACAAATTTGGAAAACAAACTTGAAATCCCGAACCTGAAAAAACAAATCTAGAAAACAAACTTGAAAAATCGAACTCGAAAAAAACAAACTTGAAAAACCGAATCTGAAAAACCGAACTTGAAAAATTGAACTTGAAAACCCAATCTGAAAAACCGAATCTGAAAAACGAACCTGAAAAAACAAAAATTAAAAAATGAACCTCAAAACCGAACTCGAAAAAAACGAACCTGAAAAACCGAACCTGAAAAACCGAATCTGAAAAACCGAATCTGAAAAACCGAATCTGAAAAAACGAACCAGAAAAAACGAACCTGAAAAACGGAACTTGAAAAACGGAACTTGAAAAACGGAACTTGAAAAACTGAACTTGAAGAACTGAACTTTGAAAAACTGATCTTGCAAAAACCGAACCTGAAAAACCGAACCTGAAAAATCGAACCTGAAAAACCGAACTTGAAAAACCGAACTTGAAAAAACAATCTTGAAAAATCGAACCTGAAAAAAACAAATTTGAAAAAACAAATTTGAAAAACCGAACTTGAAAAACCGAACTGAAAAATTGAATCTGAAAAAACGAATTCGAAAAATTTCAACTTGAAAAATGAAATTGAAAAAAACAAATCTGTAAATCCGAAGCTAAAAAAAACGAATCTAAAAAACAAACCTGAAAACAAATCTGAAAAACGAACCTGAAAAATTGAATTTGAAAAACTGAACCTGAAAAACTGAATCTGAATAACTGAACCTAAAAAAACAAACATGAAAAACCGAATCTGAAAAATCGAAAATTAAAAACCGAAAATTAAAAACCGAACCGGAAAAACCGATTTTGAGAAATCGAACTTGAAAAACTGAATTTGAGAAACCGGAGTTGAGAATTTGAACCTGAAAAATTGAATTTGAAAAACCGAATCTGAAAAAAACAAATTTAGAAGCAAACCTAGAAAACAAACTTGAAAAACCAAACCTGAAAAACCAAACCTGAAAAACTAAACTTGAAAAACCAATCTTAAAAAACCAAACCTGAAAAACCGAACTTGAAAAACCGAACTTGAAAAACCGAAAATTAAAAACTGAATTTGAGAAACCGAATTTGAGAAACCGAATCTGAAAAACCGAATTTGAGAAACCGAATCTGAAAAACCGTATTTGAGAAACCGGACTTGAAAATTTGAACCTGAAAAATTGAATTTGAAAAACCGAACCTGAAAACCGAAAATTGGAAAACAAACTTGAAAAAACTGAAATTGAAAAACGAACCTGAAAAACTAATCTGAAATTTCGAACTTGAAAAAATGAACCTAAAAAATTGAAACTGAAAAAACAAACCTGTAAATCCGAACTTAGAAAATGAACCTGGAAAAACAATCTCAAAAAACAACCTGTTAACCGAACTTGAAAACCGAACCTGAAAAAACAAACCTGTAAATCCGAATCTGAAAAAACGAATCTAAAAAAACAAACCTGAAAAACGAACCTGAAAACAGAATCTGAAAAAATGATCCCGAAAAAAGCAACTTGAAAATCGATCATGAAAAAACAATCTGTAAATCCGATCATGAAAAAAAGAACCTAAAAAAACAAATCAGAAACACGAACCTGAAAGCCTAATCTGAAAACATGAACCTGAAAGACCGAACTAGGAAAAACAAACTTGAAAAACCGAACCTGAAAAAACAAACTTGAAAAGCCGCACCTGAAAAAAGGAACCTGAAAACCGAACTTGAAAAACCGAACTTGAAAAATCGAACCTGAAAAACTGAACCTGAAATAACGAACCTGAAAAAACGAACCTAAAACCGATCCTCAAAACCGAATTTGAATAAACCGAACATGAAAAACCGAAAATTAAAAAATGAATTTCAAAATCGAACTTGAAAAAACGAAAATTAAAAAATGAATCTCGATACGGAACTTGAAAAAATGAACCTCAAAACCGAACTTGAAAAAATGAACCTGAAAAAACAAGGCCTGTAAATCCGAGCTTGAAAAAATGAACCAGAAAAAACAAACCTGTAAATCCGAACCTGAAAAACCGAACTTGAAAAACCGAACTTAAAAACCGAACTTGAAAAACCGAACTTGAAAAACCGAACTGAAAAAAACAAATCTGAAAAACCGAACCTGCAAAACCGAAAATTAAAGAATGAATCTCGATACGGAAGTTGAAAAAATGAACCTCGATACGGAACTTGAAAAAATGAACCTCGAAACCGAACTTGAAAAAATAATCCTGAAAACAAACCTGTAAATCCGAACTTGAAAAACGAAACTGAAAAATTGAACTTAAAAATAGAACCGAATAAAGAAACCTCAAAACAGAATCTGAAAAAAACAAACCTGTAAATCCGAACCTAAAAAAACAAACCTGATAAACGAACATGAAAACTTAACTTTAAAAAATGAACTTGAAAGTACGAACCTGGAAAAACAAACTAAAAAAACCGAAACTGAAAAAACAAACTTAAAAAACAAATGAAAAACTGAACCTGTAAAAACTGAAACACAAAACCGAACTTGAAAAAATGAACCTGAAAAAACAAACCTGTAAATCCGAACTACAAAACGAACTTGAAAAACCGAATCTGAAAAACCGAACTTGAAAAACCGAACTTGAAAAACCGAACTTGAAAAACCGAACCTGAAAAACCGGATCTGAAAAATCGAATCTGAAAAATCGAATCTGAAAAACCGATCCTGAAGAATCGTATCTGAAAAAACAAACCTGAAAAACTGAATCTGAAAAACTGAAAATTAAAAAATGAACCCCAAAATCGAACTTGAAAAAATGAACCTCAAAACCGAACTAGAAAAAATGAATCTGAAAAACTAAATCTGTAAATCCGAAAATTAAAAAATGAACCTCAAAACCGAACTTGAAAAAATGATTCTGAAAAAACAAAACTGTAAATCCGAACTTGAAAAAATGAACCCCAAAACCGAACTTGAAAAAATGAACCTGAAAAAAACAAACCTGTAAATCAGAACCTAAAAAACTGAACCTTAAAAAAGAAACCTGAAAAACCGAACCTGAAAAACAAAACCTGAAAAACCGAACCTGAAAAAACCTAACCTGAAAAACATGATCTGAAAAAACGATCTTGAAAAAATCGAATTTGAAAAGTCGAACCTGAAAAAACGAACCTAAAAAAACGAACTTAAAAATGGAACTAAAAAATAAATCCGAAAAAAAACAGCATTCGAAAAAAGCTTTTAAAAAATTAAAATTCATTATTCGAATTGAAAATTCAAACTAAAAAAACAACATTGTTTTTCATATTTGAATCTTGTAGATCGGTTTTTTAGATTTGAACTTTTAGGCTCTGTTTTTCACGTTCGAGTTTTTAGGTTTGGTTTCAAGGTTTAATTTTTCAAGTTAGTTTTTTCAAGATCAGTTTTTTTCTTTCGAATTCAGGTTTGTTTTTTTTAAGTTCATTTTTTCAAGTTCGACTTTTCAGTAGAATTTTCAGAATCGACTTTGCAGGTTCGACTTTTCAGGTTCGACTTTTCAGGTTCGGTTTTTCAGGCTCGTATTTCAAGTTCAATTTTTCAGGTTCGGTATTTCAGGTTCGGTATTTCAGGTTCGGTTTATCAGGTTCGGTTTTTCAAGTTTGGTTTTTCAGCTTCGGTTTTTCAAGTTTGGTTTTTCAGGTTCGATTTTTCAGGTTCGATTTTTTAAGGGCGGTTATACAACTACTGTTTTTCTGGTTCGAATTTTCAGATAGTAAGATTCATATTTATTTTTTCAGGTGTTATTTCAGTATTTATTTTTCAGGTACTGATTTTCAGGTTCGGTTATTCACGTTCGATTTTATAGATTCTATTTTTCAGGTCTATTTTTCAGGTTCGGAATTCATGTAGTAATTTTCAGGTTTGGTTTTTCAGGTTCGGTTTTTCAAGTACGGTATGTTCAGGTTCGGCTTTTCACTTTCGATTTTTCAAGTTCGATTTTGCATGTTCGATTTTTCAGGTCTATTTTTTAGGTACTAATTTTTAGGTTCGGTTTTTCAGGTTCGGTTTTTCAGGTCGATTTTTCAGGTTCGATTTTTCAGGTTCGATTTTTCAAATTCGACTTTTCAGAATCGTGCAATTAGATTCGCATTTTCAAGTTCGACTTTTCACTTTCGTTTTTTCAGATTCGGTTTTTCAGGTTCGACAATTTCAGAGGGGTTTTCAGTATCCGTTCTCTGTGTTTGGAATTCAATGTTCGTGTTTTTATAAGAGATGCGGTTAGTTGTATTTGAGTGGAAGTTGACGTGTATTCGTGTTTACAAAAATGTGCTGTTTAAGACCATTTGTGTTTACGAAATGTGCTGTTTTAAGACCATTTGTGTTTACGAAATGTGCTGTTTAAGATCATTTGTGTTTACAAAATGGTCTTAAACAGCACATTTTCAACCTTAAGGGTTAAGACTTAATACAATAAACTTTGCAATCAATATAATATTTGGCAAAAATCTACCTGTGAAAATGGGAATGTTAAAATATAATTAAAAATAAAAAAAGAATATGCAAACTAGTCGTTTTCTATAAGAAATTCAAAAATCCCGACGACGCAGTTTCATTTTGCACGAAGGTAAATCTAATTAAAACATCGTCTAATTGTAAAAATTGTAGAAGAAAGAGTACTTTTTTAATATTTCTCCTTAGTATAATTTTAATTAAACAAAATCCACAATATTTTTAATTAAGTAAGTTCTTATTATAATTTTATTTAAGCAAATTCTTATTATAATTTTAATTAAGTAAAATCCATTATGTTTTTGATTAACTATTTCTTATTATATTTTTAATTAAGTAGTTTTTTATTGTATTTTTAATTAAGTGTTTTTCTATAACATTTTTAATTATGTAATATATATTGTAATTTTAATTATAGAGTTTCCGGATCAATAGCGTGTTTGTTGCAATAAATAGCGTGTTTGTTGCTATCAATAGCGTGGTTTTCAAAATCTTAAAAAAAGTTTTTAGCTTTTTCAATCTAAAATTAAACAAAACACGAAGTTAACAAAAAACCTAAAATTTTTTTAAACCTTAACTTAAAAAAATACTTTGATTTACGAAAAACTTAAATTTTTTTCAAAACTAAAAACCAAACAAAAAATAAAAAACACAAAAAACCCAAAATTCTTTCAAAACCTTAAATTAAAAAAATACTTTAATCTACGAAAAAACTAGATTTTTTCAAAACCTTAATTTCAAAAAACACTTGTTCTACTGAAGTTCTATTTTTTTTTAAATCTTAAATTAAAAAATACTTTGGTTAGATAAAAACTAAAATTTTTTCAAAAACCTTAATTTCAAAAAAACACTTGGTTTACGAAAAAACTAAAAAATTTTGCAAATCTTAATTTCAAAAAAACACTCTAGTGAGGGAATACCTAGAATTTTTTTAAAATTTTAAATTCAAAAAAATATTTTGGTTTACTAAAAATCTAAAATTTTTTTAAAGCCTTAGTCTTAAAAAAATACTGATCTGCAAAAACAATTAAACAAAAGGCGGTTTTGGAATAGATTATTTGATATTTAAAAAAATTAGACAAAAAAACATTGAAAAAACTTATTTTTCGTAATTGCAAAAAAAGTCTTGTGAAAGGGATCTAAGCAATTTTAGATTAGATTTTTTTCAATGTTTTCTAATTAAAGTAGTTTTATGTTCGAGTTAATATACTAAACTAACAAGTATCAAAAAATTTTAATTTAAACGAAATAAAGCAATTTGTACAAACAATTACTACCTGTGTGTTTTCATCTAAAAGCTGTTTGTGTTTTTCGAAAAAAAATGTTAGATTTTAGTTTTATCAAAATTTTAAATAAAACAAAAAAAACGACATACCAGCATAAAAAACAACAGTCTAAAAAACTCTACAGCGTACAAGTCTTTTTTTTTTAAAAAAATTTTTTTAGAAACATTTACCTAGCGTTTTTTTAATTTCAACAAAGATTTAAAAAATCTTTTATTTTGTTTATTTCCTAGACAAATTTTATCAAATAGTGAGTTAAGCAAAAATAAACTTTTAGGTGTTGTTTGCTACTACAGAACAGATTTTGTAGTAAAGAAAAGTTTTTTTTGTGACGCGATGGTAAATTTTGCATTTGTATAGGACAAATCAAAGTATAAAGAAGTTTATTAAAAGAACTTTTACTCTAAAATAATTTCTCCGTTTTATCTCGAATCTCGTGTTGTAACATTTGTCTATAAGCACTGTCACAATGCTCCACAGTAATATTGTTAAACTAAATGACTATAAATCTTTTTAATTGTAGCTCAGATTGAGCTTCTGGCCTGTTTACTTTATTTTTTTCGTAGACAAAGATTTGTTAGATAAAGTCGAGAAAAAGAAAATAATAGTGTAAATTAATAATCCAAACAATAGCAGCTTTTAAAAATAGAAAATTTTTTGTAGTGATAATTTCTCGCGTTATCGCACACGAACTTTGGATTGATCAGTTACATTTCTAAACAGCGAGATTTTATTTCTATACTATTTTACCTTCAATATGCGAATAGTGGACTTCAAAATGGAATGGTGGACTTCTATACGAGATTAGTGAACTTCAAAATGGAATAGTGGACAGCAATATGAGATTAGTGGACTTCAAAATGGAACAGTGAACTTCAAAATGAAATAGTGGAGTTCAATATGAGAATAGTGTACTTCGATATGAGAACACTGAATAAAAAAATTTACTCACAGTTTTAATCAAAACTCTATGTTTTCCAGATTTAGTGCACGTGTTATTTTCGACTGAATGTTTGCTATGCAGTTACTACACACAGATGGTGTAATATTGGCCAGAGCGCATTTATCAACTTCTCAAGAACTCTCGGCTTTTGTTCTGCAATAGTCAGGCTTGCATCCCTTGAACTGGGCACTGTTAAGGGTTCATTTGCTAAGTTTTGCTTAACTCTACTCTTAACAATAGACCAAATGTTTTCAATGAAGTTAAACATCGGACTGTAAAGCCCTAGTCTGAGAATTTTGCAGTTCAAAAACTCTGTTTCTTGAATAACAGTTTCAACCTGTGAATGACAAGGTGCGTTGTCAACAACAAATACAACACGCCTTCTGTGCTTTGAAACTGCGACTCTAAGTTATGTTTTGACATATTCTATTGCATTATCTTTCTTAAAAGAGATCCTTTTTAATTCACAATGAATTAAGCCTAGGCTGCTAATTGCATCGATTGCGTGCAGGTTAGCGCTTTTGGATTCAGCAGCAACTGTTGAACACCTTGTTCCACGCGCAGATCTTCTTTCACTCCTTGATATATGAATGTTGAGGGTAGTCTCATCTATATAAACAATGGGCATAATATGGCTCTGATAATCAAGATGTTTTTGACAAAAAAAAATCAAACTTTTTTTTTTGTTCTCAAAAGTGTTGTCATTTTTAGGCTCAAATCTTATTGATTTGGCTGTATAAGCTATTGCGTCGAGGTGTTTATAAACAGTCTTTAGGGTAAGGTGAGAGCGAAAATTTGGGAGTTCAAACTAACCAGCTGGCTTATCGTTATTCTTGAGTTAGTCTTAACAGATTTCGCCATGAAATTACGGTGCTCTTCAGTAACCTTGCAAAATCGATTGCCGCCCCTTGTATCTTGAATCTCACCCTCTTCAACCCACCCGTGGGCTGTTTCACTTTGGACATTTAAGTCACGGGTCTCCTGCCTCTTTTCGCCATTTGCTTGATATGCCGCGCAGATCTGAGCTCTTTTTTTTTGATTTTTCTTTTTTAGTTGCCAAAAAAATTTTTGCTCAATTATTAAACAGTTAAATTAAAACAATTCGATAGATATAAACATTTACTTTTTTATTCTCATATTGAAGTACACTATTCTATATTGAAGTACACTATTCCATTTTGAAGTACACTATTCTCATATTGAAGTACACTATTTCATTTTAAAGTTCACTATTCTCATATTGAAGTACACTATTCTATTTTGAAGTACACTATTCTCATATTGAAGGTAAAATGGTATACTATTAACACTTTAAGACTTTCTTCTTTGAAGGCTGGGCCTCTAATTTTTTCATGTCATATACTGCTAAAGTTCATGCGGCACATAATGAAATGATTCTTGTTTTATCTTTACTACAGCTAAATAACCTGGGTTTTTTCTTTGAAAACGTTATCTTTTTAGTTTAGTGGGAACAGAAAAACTAACCTCATCTAAGAACACAGTGTTTCTGTTTTCTGTTTCTAATTCAGGAAACCTAAACTTGCGAGCGTAAACTTTTCCAGTAGCCATTGTACTTTTGCCATTTCTAGCAGCGATACTGGCACAATAGACTTAACAGTGTAATGAAAAGCTGTTAAAACTCTTTCAATCGTGGACTTCGAAACACTTATAGAAAAAGTTTCTCTTATCTTTGTTACTAATTGGCTAAGAGTTAACAAGCAAATTTCACTTTCTCAAGCAATTAACTGCTCTTTTGCTGTCTAGAGAGTGCCGTTCTTTTGTCTTTTTTCGATTCAAGTTTTCAAAAAAGCTCCCTTCTTCGAATCTCTAATCTATGGGTTTTGCAGTAGACTTTTGCAACTCAGGTGAGCTGACAATACCAGTTCCTGACGCTCTTTGCACACTTTGAGGAAATATAAGAGATCTTATTTCTGGATTCACTGTTTTTGGGGATGATCGCACCCTTTTGCCAGAGTTGGATATGCCTATTGAATGATCACACTAATCTTATATGTAATAGGAAATTTGATACCTGATCGAATACGACCAGGGTCAAAACGGACTGACCAAGCTTTGAGGGGTATTTAGTGGGTGTACGAGTAGGTAGATATTTACAGGGCATATATATTAAAGGAGCTATGATCTCTGATCATCAGTGATCCTTAATATATAAGAAAAAGATATAATTAAGTAAATAACAATTCCTAAAATAACTTTTCTGCAAACACGCCCGGTGTGCTTGTAAAACCCTATCGCCTGTACTTCGTTTTTATGAAACTTCTTCGTTTTGGTTCTATCTCTTTTTTTTTCGCATGGTTTAGTTACAATTTTCATTTTTTTTAGCTGTCAAAAATTTAGTGCAAATTTTGTATTTAATTCTTTTTCTTTTCGCGTTAATCAGTCATTATAAAAACATTTTAATGCTTTTTGTTTGCGATGTTCGTCTAATGGAGGCTAATTTTTTCAGTAGGTTTTCTAAAAAAGTGAATAAAATATATATCAAAAAGTTAAATTAAAAAGAATTGTCTTATTTCCACATACAAGACTATAAACAATAAAACAACAAACATACAGTAAATTTAGGGCTATTTCGGCAATGTGTAGGGTAATTTCGGCATCGATCAGGGTTATTTCGGCAAAGTGTAGGGTAATTTTGGCATCGTCAAAAGTTAATTCGGCAATGTGTAGTATAACTTCGGCATCGTCTAAGATTAATTCGGCAATGTGTAGGATAATTTCGGCATCGTCCAGAGTTAATTCGGCAACAATAAAATACTTAATAAATAAAAAAACAAATTAACTCAAATAACTTTTAATTCATAATTACTTCGTTTTTTAAACTTTTAGGTATATAACTACATCAGATTGTGAAGGATATTATAGAAAAATGATGAGTTATATACCTAAAAGTCTAAGAAACGAAGTAATTATGAATTAAAAGTTATTTGAGTTAATTTGTTTTTTTATTTATTAAGTATTTTATTGTTGCCGAATTAACTCTGGACGATGTCGAAATTATCCTACACATTGCCGAATTAATCTTAGACGATGCCGAAGTTATTCTACACATTGCCGAATTAACTTTTGACGATGCCAAAATTACCCTACACATTGCCGAAATAACCCTGATCGATGCCGAAATTGCCCTACTCATTGCCGAAATAGCCCTAAATTTACTGCCATAAAAAACAATATATTAAACAACAAAACACAATATAAACAATAAAGAAATAAAATAACACAAAAAAAATAGACAGTTAAAAACATATTAGTTTTTTACGCTCTAATATGCTTTATACTTGATTTTAATGTCTGTATCTGAGAACAAGAAAAGTTGAACTTCGCAGTTACCCTCGCTATTTATATTTTACATAGTTTTAAAAAATATCACTAATAAAAAAAAATGAACTGCGAAAAAACAATTAAAACATTTCTTTTTTTAGAAAGGTTTTTATTTCAAGCGAATTATTTGAGCTTAAGTAAAAGTCTTTAATCTCACTATTGTAATTTTTTATTTCCTAAAATTCTTAAAAAAAGTGGCCCGCAAAAAAACACATTAAGACAAGTCAAATTTTTACAACATTCGTCTATGTTTTTTTATAAAAAAACGAACAATAATTAAAACATATCTGCTGTTAAGTGTAATTTACTTTAAGAAACATTACTATAGGATCAAAAAACGTTTTATGCAGAAGTTGTCGTTTCTAATAGAGTCAAAAAACATTCATTTCGATGCAGTGTAGACGAAAAAACTATCTCTACGTGCTTTAAAGACTTTAAAAGTACAATTTCTTTAAATAGTTTTTTGAAATCTACATTTTTCTATTCTAACATCTTATTTTCTGTAACTATAACTCATAAAAAAACAAAAACCCTAAGAAACAAAGAATTTTTTGAAACTAAAGTCTTAAAAAAATTTTAGATTTTTTGTAGGTTAAGTGTCTTTTTAAAACGTGGGCTTTTGAAAATTTGGTCAACTAAAAAATATTCCCTCCGAAAGAAAAATTTTTTAGTAGAAGAATCTTATTAGAAAAAAATGTTTAATATCATTTAAGTTTTACTTAAATGATATTATTTGAAAATGAAAAAATAAATATAATATATAAATTAATAAATGTCACGCGCCACAGCCAACCCCCACACCATAGACACCCCGTCTACCCCGAAAGGGTAGGTGGGGTGTCTATGGCGTAGGCGGGTGGCTGTGGCGTGTGTCCGGGGACAACGAGCGAAGTGGTTGTGTGGATATTTGAGTTTGTTGATTGTGAGAGATCGTTCGTTGTTCGCGTAAGGGGAGATATTTTTGTGTTTGAGGGATATATGGGATTTTAGTTGTGATTCTTTATTTTATTATGTTAAAAGTAGGTTTATATTGCTCTGATTGTTGTCTAAGCGCATAGAATTTATGTTTTTTGTTTAATTACTGCAATAAGAGTCTAGGATTTTCAAATTATCAGACAATTTTTTAAAATTTTTTATATTTTTTCAAACAATTTTCTGAAACTTTTTATATTTTTTCAAACAATTTTTTAAAATTTTTTATATTTTTTCAAACAATTTTTTAAAACTTTTTATATTTTTTCAAACGTTTTTTTAAATAATTTCTTATAATTATTTCAAACAATTTTTTAAAATTTTTTATATTTTTTCAAACGTTTTTTTAAATAATTTCTTATAATTATTTCAATTTTTTTAGACTTTTCTTTAAATTTTCTTTTTTTTTTAACAAACAATATGTTATAAATTTTTTTAAATTTTTTTATTTTTTATTTTTTGGATATAAGTAAGATTTACTACTATCGTGTTTTTGTTGTCGATCGTTCTATTATCTTTTATAAAGATTATATGTTTTTTGAGAGTTCTTGTTATTTTATATAAGCCAGGTTCATTTCAGTTAAAGTTTTATATGATAATTTTTCTTTTCTTTGATGTGTTATGCTTGTTCTTTCGAAGTGCAGATCTGAAAGAACCTGCGGGCTATATAATGTAGAATTCAGAATATAAGAAACATTTTGAAAGAAAAATATACTTTATTTAAAAAAAGGTGTTAGTCGTGAAGAATTGACAGTTTTTGTTACTGTCCCGTTTGAGATTGTAATTTTATCGTTGTTTTCTATTT
>SBJP01000624.1:0-12442 GCA_014805705.1 Cucumispora dikerogammari
AGGCTCAATATCTTTTTTTTCTCGAATCAAAAATAATAACCGAGTATTAATACACATTTATAAACAACGACAGACTTAAAGAAGAGGATTGTTTTTTTTTCAAACCTGTTTTTTAAACATGTTTGGTTTTTAACGTTAAATTAAATTCCATAAAGAGATCTTTTTGATTAAGAGCTGTGTCTTTTTAATGGTTTTAATCTTTTATACAAGCTTTCGGGAATCAAGTGTCAATTATACATTTTTGATGTTCATAGAGTTTTTATTTGTGTCACATGATAGCGTGTCTTAAAAGGTTTTTGGGAGGCCGATAACATATATACTGAGTACGGCATGTTTAGCTGTTCTAATCTATACAAAAATATACACGAAGTAAAATTGACATGTGTTTCAAAGCCAACTTAAGAAAAACATTTGTATTAATTATATACGCTTCTTTGTCAAAGATTGTTTTAGAGATCTTTTCGATGCTATATTGGCGTCTATTTCGACGTTTTTCGTTTAAATAGCTCTCAAAACATCAAGTGTTTATTTTAAGTTTTTTTTTGCATTTAAAAAAACGAACAAAATGATAAAAGAGTTTTTTTATTATCAAAACTAATATAGTCAATCTTGAAATAACTTCCGCGTGTTTAACTCAATCACATAAGAATTATCATCAGGAAATGATTTTTTGCAACTTAAAAACTGTTTAAACGACCGTCTCACTTTAAATGCTTTTTTTTCACACATCATTAATAAACATCTGAGACCAACAATATTATATTTTTTCATAAAAAAAACGTTAACTTTCTTTAAACTTCGATAGTTTTTTTCAAAAAAGTTTTCTACCACACTCGCAAAAAAGAACGACACACCCAGGCTCAGCAGACACTTTCGTCTATATGAAGAGTTATTTCTTTTTATTCAAAAAATAGAGTGGCTACATTTGTCTTTATTACATGATGCCAAATGGTAGTTATTAAAGTTGAAAAAGCTTTTGAGATAGTCTAGGTAGCTAATACTTATTAAATAGAAAAGTTACATAAATGTTAATTTTCTTTTTATGGCATCAAAAAATATATAAAACAGCGTCTTATCTACTCGACTTGATTATATATAATCATCTAAAATAAAATGGGTTTTTGAACATTAATGCAAATTTTAAAATGTTTATTGCGCTGCTCGGCACAAAAAATTCATTTGAATCTTATTTTTCTTCAGTTTGCGGGTTTTTCATTTCATTATAAATACAATAATATATTAGTTTTTTTTTCTACTTGATTAATTTTTAAAGTAGGAGTAAAGACAGATAAAAGTTTTGTATTAGTCTGAGCTATGAAAAATAAACTGGTCAAAAAAAAAACTAGAGATAAATCTTTTTGAAAAAGAACTAAGATTTTTAAAAATAAAAAAATAAAACGTGTTATAAAACAAAATTAAGAGCCAAAGTGCGAAAATATTTTAAGTCTCACAAAATGTTGTTAATATTAAAATTTTCTTTGTCTTATTGTGTTTTTAAACTAAACCTTTTTTTATCAAAAATAAAACACAAAATAAAAATAATTAATTTAAAATTTTTTGATTACTATATTGTTTTTTTAGTTTTATAAATAAACTGTTGTATTTGTTTTTTAAAAAACAAAAAAAATCTTTATCTTTGTTTTATTGCGAGAAAAATATTTCAGAAAAACACTTAATAGATATCGTTAACACTATATTACGGTGTTAAAGTTAGTACTGAAGTAACAATATCTATGTTAAAAGAACGATGAGACATCAATATGACTACTCGTTTTTTTTGAAAAAAATATCCGGTTTCGATTAACTAGAAACAATTTATAAAAGAAGATCTATAATATTATTAAAAACAATAGAATTCTTTACGAGCACGTGGCTAAACTTAAACATATTTCTAAAAACTTTTTTCTTAATGATTCCGCTGAAAAAAAAACATCTCTGATTGACGATTTTGAATAGACTCGTGTCTTGAATAGATTGTATCGACTTTGAAAATAATATAACGATTCAACACAACTAAAATACAATTCTGTCAAATTTTGTAAAGTAAAAATCTATATTAAGTCATAATGTAAAATTCAATCAAAAAGAGCTCTACCTACTCGTTAATACGCTAAATAGTAAAGTTGAATAAAATCTCAAGTGCATAATGCTAAAAACAAACAGTATTCTGTTGTCATAGTTAAAAACCGGAATAACCATCTTTGATTTATAATATACGCAAATGATTATATCTAAAAGGACTTTCAAGTAAATTTACATCGGCTTTGGTTTTTACAAACCGACACTGTATTTTCTGAAATCGTTCGAAATCTGTTTTTATTTATAATATAAGTTGATCATTACTTAGAATTAGCTCTTATGGTTCACAAAACTCACGTAAAAAAGCCCCCCCCCCACCCACCCCCCCCCCCCCCCCCCCCCCCCCCCCCCACTTATTCCTTGCCGTTCTTTTTTATTTACCACTATAAAGTATATAGTTTTTTCTAGAAAAACCTTTGTGTCGTTTATACAAACATACTAAAGAAAAATTTGATTCAACTCGCTAAAGCTTTTTTTTATTTAAAAAATTATTAATCGTACATAAAAAAGAACACATTGGACTTAAAAGATGCGACTTTCTTTTCACTACAGGGACTTTTCTCAATGCTTTTGTATGGCTGTGTATTTCATTTATGGCTTTATCACACATAGAAGATTACAAGAACCCCATCGCTTAGAGGCGAACATATCAGACAAAGCAAATCGATACACATATGTATGTTTTGCAATTTTTATTCTGTTGACTTAGTTTGAGTTTTCGAATTAAAAAAACTAGCCGGGCATAACTGACAATAACTTTTACGATGTCATATAAGCTTTTCTTTTATATTTTTTATTTGTTCATACAAGAAGATATGTATCGAATAATAATAAGCTCAAGCGATATATAAATTATATCTTTTTAGAAATATTTGTCTTCGAACATTATAAAATAATATCAGAACCCTAAGGGTCAACAAAAACAGCACACAAACCTAAGCGTAATCACGTCAGAAGACACTTAAAAACATTAAAGTTTGTATATTTATTTTAAAAACAAAAAGCACTCTTGTGCTTTCGCGTAATCGGAACAAGAATTTGTATAACAAAACATGCTATAGCAAACTTCGCGAAAAAACAAATACCAATATATTGCTTTAAAACACTATGTTTAAAAACATGATTTTTTTTGAAGTCTTTGCGTATATTAACTTCGGAGAGTTTATTTATATGAATTAACTTCGGAAAGTTTATTTATATGAATAAACTTTTTTATTTAACTTTTTTTTCTAAAGTCGCTTTAAATTTTCGCGAAAAAATCAATATTAGCTCTTAAAAAAACATTTATTTTATCAACGATATTAAAAAAAATCAATTTATGTATTACACATGTTTTAGTTTTGTTTGTTTTTTTTAAACATATATTTTCTATATTCACTGTTTTTGATAAATTGTTGCTGTATTTAGAAAATTCTAAAAAATTAATACATATATTTAGAATTTCGCTGCCGCTAGTTTTTTAAAAAAAACAAAGAAGAATGTATGTTCTGATAAAAGTTATGTAAAATCAAAGCTTTCTGCGCATTAAATAGACTCTGATTGATCAAAACGTAAAACCGGACGATATTTAATCGAATTTAGAAGTTTTTGGTACGAAAAACCAACGTTATAGCTTTCAGACAAAAACACAATTTTAATTTTTTCATCTACAAAATAAACATATTACGTCGAAATACAAAAAAAAACTTTGTAATATAAATAAAAAGAACTTCTTTAGAGATAAAGAATTTGTTTTAATATGTCATATCCTTTTCATTTCAAAATTTTAGAATTAGTTATAAGGTATTTTACATCAAATGTAACATAATATTCTTAAATTTTTAATATATGAACTTGATTAAAAAAATAGAAAAGTGGCATAAAAGCTTATATAAACTGAAATTTACTGATAAAAGTGTAGCTAAAATATCTATAGTGGCACAAAGCATCTATATATCAATAACACGTCGAATTGAAAATAAGTATATCGAAAATACTTAAAGTCCGTTGTTAAAGCAACGCTTTTTTACGAAATTTAAAAAGTTTTTGTTTGTAGGAAGAGTCCTAATATATTAGAAATAAATTACAAAAATTTCTTAAGTCAAATGAATATATTTCGGAAAAATGAAATAAATAAAGAAGAAGCTTATAATAAGTGTGTTTTAATTACAAAGAATTTAAAAAAATTTAACTTTTTGATTGTTTTAAAATATCTAAGACAAGAAAAACTTTACGTTTTATATATGTGGTATTTTTATTATACAAACAACGTCTTGTGCTTTTAACTATGTCAGCTATGTTTATAAAATAAACGTATTATATCTAGCAGTTTTAAACTCTGATTGTTTGATATTGTTTAAAGATTATTAACATATAAAAAGATTCGTCTTTGCGCAAAATACACTCATATCAAATTTGCGTATTTTTTTGCTTTTAAGCAAGATTTTTAGAAAAGCCTTCATGTTTTAAAAGTGAGAAGAAGCGTCTCATAACGCGATAGGTGAAGTATTATAACTTCAACATTGCAGACTCTCTTGTTACCTTTTTTAACCACGCGCGCGAGTATTTGTTTTCTTTCTCCAGCATCGTCTAGTTGTGAAAAGAATAATATTAATTGTTTTTGACCTTACTATTCCAACGTACACTGTTTTGTATTACTTTATTACGTCTACTTATCTAATAATAGTATGTTCAAGGTATATATTTATTCAGATAATATGATAAACTTTTTGTCTTTTTTAAGTGTTCACCAATTTTCGATGTATGCTAATTAATGTCAGTTCTGAAACAGGTTAAATACTATATGCAAAGTGTTGAGTGACATACAAATATATAGTACATTGTAGAAGTTTATTGAAACCTACATTTAAATATCTTTTTCTAATATCAAGTTCTATATCATAG
Organism: Cucumispora dikerogammari; assembly: GCA_014805705.1. Lineage (NCBI taxonomy): Eukaryota > Fungi > Microsporidia > Cucumispora > Cucumispora dikerogammari. The sequence continues at coordinate 4,963 of SBJP01000624.1, forward strand.
TGTTTATTTTGTGATCGGTTATGCGTTTATAATTCTCACATCAGACTGTCAAAAATGAAGTATATTAGTCTATACCTTTCATCTGTTATATATGTTTGAACAGTGAACAAATACACTAAATTTTTTTTTTCTCTTTTTAAATTCTTAATTGGTCTGTCTTTAAAATCAGATTCTCCGTTAATTCATGTGTATTTTTTTTCGATCATCTGAACGGAGAATTCTGTTCCTATTCGTCTAATTCTGAATCTGATCTTGAATGCCATAACACCCCTCTTTATTCTAAACAAAAGTGTTTTACTTATCTATCTATTTTGATTTTTTCTAAATCTACTCTATTATCTTTATCTATTAGTCTATTATATGCTTTGGTTTTTGTAAGTCGCATGAGTTGACGATAAACAAGGCATAATAATAATGATACTAACGTTATATTTTTTTTTGCTAAAAGTTCATTAAGATATGTTTTTTATTTGTTTTTTTAATTATAAAGCTTCGGTAATAATATTTTCAAATTAACATTTACTCAAAACGACAAAAACATACTAGTTTTAAAATAGAAAACAACAATATAGTACTTGTGGCGCGCGGAGCATGCCAGGCGCGCCAGAATGACCAGTATTTGTTAATTAGATAAAAAACCTGTGTTAAATATTGAAAATAATATAAGAACGATAAATGGTCTATATCGATAGTGTTGTTGTCAGTACTTGTTTTATATTTAAACAACAAAAGTATAGCTTTTTTAAAAAAACAAATTAATTTTTATTATTATTATATTAAAAACATAATATTTTTTTAAAATAATGTGACCAATCTGGCGCGCGAGACATATTCGGCGCGTCACATTAATTGCAGAAATATTGTTACTAACAAAGTTGAACGAAAAAACCTTATAAGAGATATTTAAAGCACTGCTGTCGTGAAAGAACTTAATCAAAGTGAAAAAATAAAAAAATTTTCGTGTTATAATGATATTTTTAAAATTTTTATTATTAAGTCTCATTATTTTTTTACTGCATATCGTAAAATTACTATTGTATTAAGATATGAAACTCTATATTTATTAATAAGTTTTCATAGATATTATTCTTGCGGCGACGAATTGGAAAAAAAGTGAAGTATATTATAGTAAAACAAATATATGATGAAATCAAATCTCAATTATAACTATATATAAGAGATATGTTAAACTAGTGTTAAATAAATATCAATATCGAAACTCTCGTATATAGATATCTGAAGAAAAGAATAAATAGTTTCGTACTTGAATAGAGAAAATATCAAACAAAATATAGAGTTTCCCTATCAACAATTCCGATATCCCTATCAATAGTGTCATTAAATAAAAATTCATGTTTTTATATATATTTTATCTATCAAAAGTGTCAATTTCTCTACCAATAGCCACAATATGCTAAATTTTCCTTTCAATAGTAACATTTTCTTTATTAATAGTGTCAAAAAAATTAGATAAAAAATTTTATTCAAAAAAAAGAACCCATCGAATACTTTGATGAATACAGCGAAGAATTTTTCTATAAAAACCATCACAATAACTTTGTGTTATTTGTAAAAAACTTTCGTTTATCAAATTTAACAAAATCGACTCTTTTGTTGGAGAGAACGTAATACAAAATTTTTTCTTTTCGAAAAGCAGTTTTCGATAATGTGTAGCATAGGTGAGTATGAGGTAAAAAAAGCAACTTTATGTTTCGGTCTCATTTAGTTCTTTTAATCTTTTATAATAGTGTATTATGCTATTATCCAATATGAAATAGAGTTCTTGAATGTTTTTTGTTTAACAAATGTATCTTATGTTAATAATGTATCTTAGAAAACCCTCTCCGTTTACAGAACGATAATATACATGAAAATAAAACATACCAAATTCTTTGGTAGCTGTAATTACGAATATATTTATGCTTCGTATCGATCCTGCGATTATAGAGGGGTTCGGCCTAGCAGTGCTCTAATTTTTTTTGTTCTTGAACATACACTAAAACACACCTCGTTTAGAAAAATTAAATTCTTGTCTTCAATTAAGGCTGTTAAATTTAGAAAAACCTTGACATATTTAAAGCGAGTTTCGATTGTATTTTTACAATTTCGACCTCGGATAGAATGATTAATTGTTTCAAACTATAATTAAACAGCTTTAAACATATATCAACGATATTTTAATCAATTGGAAGTTGAAATGTTTCTTGTATTTTTTAACACAATTGAATTCAACGTAATAAAGAATTTGCAGTTACTAAATATCTGATATAAAGTTTTTGATTTATAGAAAGAAACGTTCTTCGAGCATCGTTGCTTTTATTTGATCATGTTTTTTTAGTTTTCTTAAATAACTTTATTATTCTATTTACTGTTGAACGAAAGATTTGTAAACTCGCAAATATTATGGCTGAGATTATTTCATTCAAATTCCGGGAAATAACATTCTGTTTTGTTTGCTTCGATATAGTCTGGTCTTTTTCTTGTTATTACTTTGATTCATGAAATAAAGTTGATTTATTTTTGTTGTTTTTTTTTACCACTATAAAAGAAAAAAATATATAATTTTGTGATATTTAATTATTGGCACTATTGATAGAGAAAATGTTACTATTGATTACGTAATTTAGCAAATTAACATCTTTGATAGGGAAATTGACAACTTTGTTATGGAAAACATATATAAAAACAAAAATTTCCATTTGATGAACTATTGATAGAGAAATTGGCACCATTGGTAGGGAAATTGATAGTATTGACGCTATTGATAAGAAAATCGGCACTACTGACAGGGAATCCATATATCTCTTAAAAACAAAACATATAAATATAAAACTGAGTTCTTTTTTTATAAAACTGTTTTGTCTATATTTTACAGTCTTTTTAAGAATAACAATGCTTTTTCGATGTTTCTTTATGCGAAGATATAAAATATTGTAATCTCTCTGATTAAACATAAGGTTTAAAATTAGGATTCCAATTTACAGTAAAATAATTAGCAAGTAAAAAGTTTTTTTTGAAAACCATAAAATTGATAAATGACAATAAAAAAAAAATTTTTTTATTATAAAACGCAAAATTCAAAAAAAACAGAATCTGCTATAAAAAATAAAACACAGAAAAGCAAAAATTCTTTCAACTACAGCAAAGTTTTAAATAATTTTTTTGTTATAGGCAACATTCTTTTTTATTAATAAACCTGTATACTTTTAAAACACAGGGTTTTGCAGTTATATGTCGAAAAGAAAAAATTGTTTATATTTAGTTTTTTTTGTTATTTTTCATTAAAAAAACCAAGTCTTATAACTTTCGAAATTAACAGTAAATTATTTTATCTTCCGATAATTATTGAAAAGCTTCTTTTGGTTAGTCTTTTTATCGGCAATAAAATCTATTGTATCAAGACACTTTAATACTTAATTTCTAGAATATAAGCGGAATTCGGCGCGTTCAAATGAAGTGATTTGTGTCATACGTCTGGTTTGCTGTTGAAAAGACGTGCATTTACTATCATTATATAAAAACTAAAAAATTCTATTTCATAAAAGAAAGAAACTAAGATATTATTCAATTGTACAGAACTTTAAAAACAAACAATGTAAACAGTATTCTTTAGTTTTTAAATATTCGTTTCGAATACTATTTTGTATTCAAGTATACAATATAATTCAATATATTTTTGTATAGTTACTTGAACTTCTATTTTCATACACTAGAACGACAAATTTACATACGTGTAGTATTAAAGTTTTTTCGACCTTGATATCAAAATGTTTTTGAGATTTGAGGTGAACCCATTCCTGTGAACTCTTTCCCAGTAAACTCATCTCCGATGAACTCATCCTTATTTTTTTATAAACACTTAAAATTTTTCATACTACATGAACTCAAAAAAACGAAAAACTTAAAAAGTTTTCTGAATAGCTTCAATTTCCAAAGCGAACTGGAAATTTGAATTTGAAAATCTGAACCTGAAAACTCGAATCTTAAAACTCGAACCTGAGAATCCGCACATGAAAATTCGAACTTGAGAACTCAAACCTAAAAACACGAAACTGTAAAACTAGATAAAATAATGAAAACCCGATCTAGAAAAAATATTTAAAAAGAAACAATTATGAAAGATCGTGTTTTTACTGTTTTTTCTGGGTTTTTCAGCTTTGTGTTTTTAGATTAGTGTTTTTTAGAATCGAATTTTCAGGTTCGAATTATCAATTTCAAGTTTTTTTTCAATTTTTCAGACCGAGTCTGCATGTTTGAATTTTAAAGTTAAATTTTTAGGTTCGTGATTTTATGTTCAAGTTTTTTAGTTTTGTGTTTTGGGGTTCGCGTTTTGAGGTTCGCGTTTTTCATGTTTTAATCTTTAGGTTTGACTTTCTAGTTCAAGTTTTCAGAACCGAATTTTTTAGTTCGGATTTTCATTTCGAACTTTTCAAATTTGTATTTTCTTCGAGTTTTCAGGTTCGAGTTTTTAGGTTCAAATTTTCTAGTTCGAGTTTTCAAAACCGAGTCTTCATCTTTGAATTTTTACGTTCGATTCTTCATGTTTAAATTTTCAGATTCGATTTTTCAAAATCAAGTTTTTATGTTCGAATTTTTAGCTTCGAGTTTTCAAATCGTGTTTTCTGGTTCGAGTTTTTAGATCCGAGTCTTCATCTTTGAATTTTCAGGATAGACGCTTTATGTTTAAATTTTCATGTTTGAGTTTTTAGTTCAAGTTTTTCAGATTCGAATTTTCAAGTTTGAATTTCCAGATCGGTTTGAAAAATGAAGTTAATCAGAAATTTTTTTAAGTTTTTCGTTTTTTTGAAATTCAAGTGGTATGAAAATTTTAAGTGTTTATAAAAAAATAAAAATGAGTTCACTGCGGATGAGTTCACCAAGGACGAGTTCACCGGAAGTGAGTTCACCGGAAATGAGTTCACCGGAAATGAGTTCACTGGAAATGAGTTCACGTGAGATAGGTTTACTGGGGAAGAGTTCACCGGGGATGAGTTCACCGCAATCGTTTTTGATTAGTTTGATCGTAATAAAAATAAAAAGTCGCCTATCGACTCAAGCCCAGAGATTAAAAATAAAATTAGGTGAACTTATAAAAACTGAATCAGATATAATATAAGTCAAACCAACATAACATATATCGAAGTTTTACAAAACGCAATGCGGCAGAATTCAAGCACAAACACTTCTTTAAAAAACAAATAAGCTTTTTTAAAGCTAAAATAACGAATGTTAATAAAAAAATCGTTTACTAAAAATACATGTGACTGTAAGTGTAATAATGTGATTAAATAAAAAACGAGAGAGCTTTCTTATACGTAACAAACAAAACTAAACTGGAAAAAAACGAAAATAAACTAAACGAAAAGCACTTACGAGCCTACACAAACGAACGCTATGACAAAAAACTCAAACTATCGAAACGAATTAACAAAGATAAGCGAAATATAAATACAAACAAAAAAAAGACGAAAGAAGAAACAAATAAAAAAACCAAACACAAATAATCAATCATTCAAATAAACAAGCAAAGTGACAGGCAGATAGACAAATAGACAGACAATCAAACAGAGAAGCAAACAGGTAAGCAAACAATCAAGCAGCAGACAGACTATCAGATAAACAGTTGAAGATCTATCTATTTTCTACAGAAATTAAACGAACAAAAATAAATGACAAAGTATGATTAAAAAAAAAGTAACGAAACTAATGTCAAAAAAAGTTATTCGAGATAGGCAATTTGCCTATTTTTATATCTAAAGGAATTTTTCGCTGTTTGGATCTTGATAGTTGTATCTGGCCTTTCTCGTGCGAGATTTTTTCTAAATTCTAACTGATTATTCTAATCGGAAAGCTTGCCCAATTTTTCGAATATTTGTTCTATATTTGCGATTGATTTCTATGAAAAAAACAAAAAAAATTGACTTTTTTCAAGTTTATTCTCAATCATAATGTTTTTTTTGAAATCTTTATTTATATCTTTAAAACTTTTTTTATATTTATAAAAACAATACTTATATTTATATCTTTTTTTGTATAATATATATTATAATATTTATTATGAACAAACATATTGTGGGCGTATGCTGGCTGGGTGCGCCTCCATATACTGATGTCTATCAGGGGGGTAGGCCCGTAAGTCCAACAACGCCTTTTTTTCAAACGAGCTTTTTGAAAACTTTAGGAGTTTATTTTTATAATTTTAAACTATAACAAAACAGATAATTTCGTCAAACAAAAATGAATGTCATATCGTCAATGGAGCATGACTTAAACTTTATAAGATAGACAAATTATGTGTTGTTTTAATAAAATTTTTGAAAAACCGAACCTAAAAAACCGAACGTGAAAAACCGAAATTGAAAAACCGAAATTGAAAAACCGAAATTGAAAAACCGAAATTGAAAAACCGAAATTGAAAAACCGAAAATTAAAAAATGAACCTCAAAATCGAACTTGAAAAAATGAACTTGAAAAAACAAAATTGTAAATCCGAACTTGAAAAACTAAACTTGAAAAATCGAACTTGAAAAACCGAACTTGAAAAACCGAACTTGAAAAATCGAACTTGAAAAACCGAACTTGAAAAACCGAACTTGAAAAACCGAGCTTGAAAAACCGAAAATTAAAAACCGAACCTGAAAAACCGAACCTGAAAAACCGAACCTGAAAAAGCAACCTGAAATTCGAACCTGAAAAAAACAAACCTGAAAAACGAACTTGAAAAATCGAACCTGAAAAAATGAACCTAAGAAACCGAATTTGAAAAACCGAACTTGAAAAACCGAATTTGAAAAACCGAATCTGAAAAATCGAACCTGAAAAATCGATTTTGAAAAAACAAACTTGAAAAACCGAACCTGAAAAAACAAACCTAAAAAACCGAACCCGAAAAAACCAAACCTGAAAAACCGAGCCTGAAAAACCGAGCCTGAAAAATCAAGCCTGTATGTTCAAATATGAAAATTAAAATCGTTTTCTCAGAATTAACTTTCTCGTTCGCTTTTTGTTTTTCGAATTTTTAGATTCAGTTTTTCAAGTTCAGTTTTTCAAGTTCGTTTTTTCAAGATCGGCTTTTCAAGTTCAGTTTTTCAGATTCGGTTTTTCAGGCTCAGTTTTTTAGTTACTATTTTTCCAGGTTAGATTTTTCAGTTCAGTTTTCCATGTACGGTTTTTTCAGTTATTATTTTTTCAGGTCCGGTTTTTCAGGTTCGATGTTTCGAATTCAGATTTTCAGTTTCAGTGTTTTAGGTTTAATTTTTCAGGTTCGGTTTTACAAGTGCTATTTTTCAAGTTCAGTTTTTCAAGTTCAGTTTTTCAAGTTCAGTTTTTCAGTTTCAGTTTTTCAGATTCGGTTTTTATGGTTCGATTTTTTCAGGTTCAATTTTTATGGTTCGGTTTTTATGGTTCGGTTTTTATGGTTCGGTTTTTATGGTTCGGTTTTTATGGTTCGGTTTTTATGATTCGGTTTTTATGGTTCGGT
>SBJP01000625.1:0-12433 GCA_014805705.1 Cucumispora dikerogammari
ATTACATGACAAAGTTTACAAAAAAGTTCATCTTTTGGTGTTATAGAAAAAAATTCGCCAAAAGTAAAGATATAACCGCTTAATTTCTCTTTTTTTGTTCTTTCTGGTTTGGACATGGAAATTAATTTTTTGATATTTTTTTACAAAAAATTTAATTATTCAAAAAAAGGTTTTCGGCATTTTCGGCACTTAAAGCCGAAAATGCTAAGTTTCGGCATTTGGTTGCCCTAGTAATGACATAGTGAGCGTCAGTTTTTGACAATAAAAAAAATAAACCACTGGGTCACTAAAAACGATGTCTGCAAATCTTTTATTAAAAAACATTCAAATTTTTATCTCATAGCTTATCGTTATATTACTTAGTGTTATCATTTTTTTTGCTTCGTTTGAACTTATGCCAGATCATCAATTCTAGTCACATAAATATACATATTAGATAGACATTACGGAAAAAACAGGCGTGAGAATATAAAACACAAATCCTTTTTTAATCACATAAAGTCAATTAAAATAATTTCTTTAATTATTTTGTATACACGACAAGTAGAGCAAAAAAACATGATATTTGTGTGTGGCAATATAAAAATGTTGAAAAAAACATTTTTTTAATTATAAACGTTTTATATCTATTTATATTTAACAAAAAACAACTTTTCTATGATAAAAGTTTAAGGGCCAAACAAAATTTTTTGAGTGAAAAAAACTGCCAACTCATATTATATGTTGTACACATAGAAGAACATCAATTAAAAGTACCAAAGACAAAGCGGAATCGTCTGATTTAATGAAAAATTTTCTTTCAGTGTTTATATAGAAGAAAGAAGGAGGTTATGTTACAGTTTAAATTAAAAAGCTGTTATATTACATCAAAATAAGATTTTACTTATCTAGAATTTTCTGTAAAAAGTTTTGTGTAGTTTTATATATTTTAGAATCGAAAACGCCTGTTATGGCTGATATATACATATTGTAAAAATAAGACATTTTAATTTATAGGTAGGTCTATGTTCATAAAATATAATATTTTCTTACTTTTAAATCAAAGGGTACTTTATCTTCTGATATTTTTGAAAAATCGACTTTCAGAGCTCATCATTATTATATTTTCTTAAGTCAAGAAGGGCGTTTATATGATTTATTTTTTTATATTTCAAAAAATAAAATAATTTTATAATATATACTAATGGAACAAAGCTGAGAAAAAAGCCGCAAAGAGCACTTCTTAATTTTTTATCTAATCGTTTTAATTTTACTAAATCGCGCCTATTTTTTATTAATGATAATGTCGCTTTAAATCAGAAGTCAACACACGAAACGTTTTTTTTCATGTCTTAAAATAAAAATATAAGAACAGAACAATGCTGGCAGAACACAAATATCAAAACAAACATGAAAATCGGATTTATAATACATTCCACAATTCAAATACATTATCAAAAATACAAACACTTACACAACTGAGATATATTAAAGTCATAGTTTGTATACCTGTATACAAGTTAAAGGTTTTTCGCTATAAATAATATGATAGTAAAAAAAACTTTTTTAAAATTGAACTCTGTTTAAAATATTTACGTTTCTTTTAAATAATGCATTTTTTTAGACCAGATTGTATGTTTTTTATTTTGTGTGTTACCCCTATAATATATTTTCCTCTAATAAGACTTTAAATATACTGGAACAATGTATGTTGCCTTCTATTATTTTAATTTGACTTTTATCTTAATCCCAAGATACATAAAACTTTATTCACATTTTTATTATGTAATTTTTAATTCTAAAAATTCATAACCATTTACTTAGTTGTTTTTAAATCTCTAGATAGTATATGTTGCTTGCAGTCAGACACATCGTGGAATTACTATTGGCTTGTCACTTGTATATATTATTTAAATAACTTTGGTTGTATGACAATCTAACGTCTTAGGGTTTTTGCTGAGAATATCAAAAACTTTACATCAAAATAAGTTATTTGAATTATTATTAGTCAGTTTCGATATAAATAACCGCATAAAGTGAAAAACCATATATTTTCATAAAACTGATTTGAACCTTTGAAACGCTTTAATCTGTAAGTTTCTAGTGAAATAATAAACATATTTATTTTTTATTTTTTAAATATACATTTTAAATATTTTGTCAGTGTATTGATGTACTAAGACGGATTTGATGCTTAACTTTTCTAATATATTTAATTTAATGGTTGACCCTGTTATACATTTATGAAAAAAAACACAAAATTTTTATTATTAAATATAATTACAGCCGAAAAAAAAATTATAAATAAAACTTTTTTTTATTGTTTCACATATGTTGATTGCAGAACCTCTGACTTTCATTCAGTTTTTTTCAAAAACCAGATTTTTATTTAAAGTATAAAATAAATTTATCCTTAAGCTCTTTAATAGAAAAATCAATTATTTATTTAAACATGAATTTTTATGAGAAAAATTAATATAATAAGGAAAAAAAAATAAAAATTTTTATATCTTATATATAATAACATCTTATATAATAACATAAAAAAATATACTAGCGATACTATTATATTATATAATAAAATATACTAGCATTACTATCCTATTATATAATAAAATATACTAGCATTACTATCCTATTATATAAAAAAAATATAAATTTTTTTGAAAAAACAATAGTTCATATATGATCCATATAAACTTAAAGATTAATAATCAGTTTATCTTTAATTACATATTATAGAATATTTGCTCCAGCGAAATTGTTTAAAATAAATTAAATGTTTTTAGTTTTAATAAACCCAAGGTAATTTTTCTACGGCTTTTTTTTGTTTTATTATTTAAAATATTTTAATGTTAATGAGTGTGATAAACATTCCTTTATTTTTATATGTTATCTACTATAATATACACAGTATAAATTATCATATAATTCAACGTGTATATTTTTTTTACATAAACTGAGATGTTTTTAAACTAGTTTTGTATTAATTTCGATTCTCAGTGAAAGTGTGGGTTTGGCTTGGCTGGAAATTGTTTCTAATTTGATGGCGTCAGACACACTATAATTTTTAATTAAAACCTAACTTAGTCACGTGTTTTTTAAAATTAATAAAATAGAGAGAAACATTTAGAAAGTAACGTTTAGTAAATCAAGTTATTTAAACTTATATTTGACAGTGAAAAGATGATGTGTTTAGACTTCACATGTATATTTTCAAACTAACTGCCTAAAAAACAAACTTATGTCAGTATTTGTCTAGTATATTAACACTGAAAAATTAATTAACGTGCTTTTTAATTAATTTAAAATAACTAGGAAATTAATTACGTGTTTAATCAATTTTTAATAGAAAAAATATGATAGACAACACAAAAACTCCCAAATACTGACATTTTTGTATTTATGTTTGTTCAGAAATAATAAACTAAATAAACTCATTTAGTTCTAAAAGAAAAAGATAGCTATTTGGCTAAAAATACAGTTTTTTCGTGTTTATTGCGCCATCAGGGACACTAGCAGGCTTGGTTTATGCGCCTTGTTAGGCAGGTGAAGACTCCTAATATATTTCAAAGTCATTGTGAACTCATTTTATAAAGAAAACAATCCTATCTCGTTAAATTAAAAAAAGTTAAATTTTGCGATAAATAAAAAATTTTTGTAAAAGTTCAATTAGCACATAATAGAGACGTTCCCATGCCCCCAATTAAATATAATTAATTAAAAAAAATTTTTTTATTTGTATTATATAGATGTATTTGTTTAACCAATAAAAACACCTATCCCTTTAACTCAAGCGAAATTAAAATGGTGATTCTAACTGACGAAAGACTGAATTTCGGATATAGATTAAAAAGTTGAAATATACCCTGAAGTGTTTTTAGATTAACGTGAATCCGCTTTTAATGAATAATAAATTTTATTGAAAATTAAACTTAAAAACAAAGTTTTTTCTTGAAAAACTCAAAAAAATTGTTGATTTAATTTTCAGTACTTTATTAGATACTTGATTATATTTAAGCGAAGTAATTACAAGGCATTAATATTTTTTTTGAATGAAACTTATAATTTGTATTAAAAATTTTTTTCATGTTGTTTTTTAAGATCTCAGGTTCTCTATTTTTTTAATTAAGAATGTTGTCCACAAACCTTATTTTATAAAAAAATAGTATAAAAAATCTCTAAGATTAAAAACTAACTGTTGCGGTTTTGACGCTTTCTGATTTTTACTTGTCTATAATTCTAATTTGTTTTTATAAATAGATTAAAAGAAAAAATTATCGCTTACAGCACGTTTTCGGCTGATATTGTATTTCATATTTTAGGAAATTTTGTAAAGTGATATATTTCGTCACTTTGAGCTTCGCTTAAATATTTTCTAAATATTTAAAAAAAAAAAGACTTTATATAAACATAATATGCTTCTGATGTTTCCTAAGCGGTTTGTTATGTCGAGAAACTCCAAGGTAAAACGCGTGTTTTAATTTTAAAAACAAATAAAATTAAATTAACTTTTTTTTAACAGGTGTTTAAATAATATAACTTTTTATATTTTATATATAATTAAGTCCTAGGGAATATCAAAAAAAAATGTGAAAACCTTTGATTTTCTACTATAAATTGAAAAAAAAAGACGGTTGACAATAAAAATCTTTCTTATTGTTTATATATATTAAGTGAATGTTAATTTAAAATAAAAAATTTTATAAAATTTTTTTTAACATACTGGTTTTCTGTATTCTGTCATTTTTTTTGACTTAAATTGTTTTTATTATCGCTTTTGTCTTTATATTATAGATATAAATGTTTTAATTTTTAAAGAAAATGTAATGTTTTTTACAATAAAAAGATTAGCAATCGATTTTCCTTACTTCATCAACTTAACAGTTAATTTTTACATGTCAACTAATTTGTTTTGATGCAGAAAATAGCAGCCATTTTTACTACAGCGTTTAATAGTATTATTGGTTTCTTAGTTTTCGTTTAATTGTTTTTTTTATCTCGATTCGAACGATTGTTTGTTGTTTTTCAACAATTTTTTTCGCGTTTTTTGTCACCTGTGTTTAACAAAATGCTCTTATATGGTTTTATTTACACTCCGACAGACGTAAATAAAGCCATAACAACTTCTTGCAGTTATTATTTTGAACTTACAAGATATCTTAAATTTTATTTTATGCTCAAAAGATCATTCTATGAACTAACCTATCGTATTTGACTTTTACCACAGTTTGTTATCAAATAAATCAGCTATATGTCATATAAAAAATCGTCAAAATAGACAATAAAAAACAGTTTTCGTCAAATCACGAATGTGAAGAAGAGCTATTAAGTAAAAAAAACGAGTTGTATCATAAAAAATTTGAAAGTAATGATTATTAGACTTTAAAACAAGAAATGTGCACACTAGAACAAGTTAAAAACGCCAGAATTTAAAGACGGACGATAGTAGTAGTATAATAAAGAAAAAAGATTTTACGTGTTTTACATATTTTTTCTCTTTTTAAACAAAACAAATGTCTTTTTTTTCAATGCTTTGATAAAATCTAAAACATTTTTTTTAATAATGAAATATTTGATGTGATTACGAATTACAAGCTGAAATTTAATATTAGAAATTCTCAAAAGAAAAAACAGATATATAATAAAAATTTGGTTTTTTTATTTAACATTTTTTCTGTTCATCATGTTTCACAAATATGTTCGCCCCCATTTATATTAAAAATACAATGAACTAAAACAAATAAATTTTTTATATAGCTTCTCCTTCAATATATAAAAAGAATTGGTATCGTATAAACCTAAAAAAACAACATCACGTTCTTTATATCTTACCTTTACACTTTTCCTCTGAAAAACGCAGTAAATTTACATTTCGTTTTTTGATTTTTTTGTCTAATTTTTATAACTTTGATCCTTTTCACGACTGTATATTAAACTGAAAATCCATTTTGTCTTTTTAATAGAAATGGAGCGTATGTATATACTAGACGAAAAGCCAAGTCTAATTATAATTCTAAAAAAATGTCGTGTGTGTTTTCGGTCTCTATATAATCCGCAACTTTTTTTGTTTTTAGATAAAATATACACATTAAAAGATCATTATTAATATATTTACTTATGAAAATTCTTACACAAAAAAAGTATTACATAACTCCACCTAAATATTCCCCCCTTATAGTCCCGACACCAACAACCTTCTTATTATCTTCGACTCTCCAACCGAGAATCCGAACACGTTGAATTTTATTATTGTTACCAACATTTCCCATTTGCATACTGGAAACAAACACTGAAAAATTCTCACATTTATCACTTAAAGATAAAAACATCCCGGAGTTATTTACTTCAACAACCTCAAGATCTACAACTTCTCCAACTCTTAATTCTAACACTAAGCCTATATACTCTACACTAAAAGACGCCTCTCCAGTTATATTCACTGGAAATTGATTAATGCTTTTTATTTCCTTAACACACAACAATATTCCAGTATGTGTTATAATGGGCAAGTTATGCAATAAATTAAGTAGATGAGTCTTGATGTCAGCAGAATAGAGCGAAGGCGGAAGCGATAAATTTGATTTTAATAACTTGAGAGTAAACATGTGGAGGGTTTTTTTATTTATTATTTTTTTTTACATTTTTTTTTATCATAAAGTGTTGGTTTATTATATAGTATAGAGATGAAGGTATTCTATAATATAAATACAAGCATAATTTAATATAAATACAAGCATAATTTAATATAAGTATAAATAAAAATAGATGAAATAAAACATATAAGCTATTTATCTAAAGCGAAATAATACACTGAACGAGAATGGGTGTTAACTTTGATCTGTTTTTAAAAATACAGATATTTAGATTACACATAAATATATGACACTGAAGGTACAGATGCTTGCAATAATATGTTATGAATGAATCCCTTTTCAACTAAGAAACAACATAAAACAAAAAGAAGAATATTTTTTACCTGACAAATAGGCTTTTATATAGACCAACAAAAAAAGATATTTTAATTATAAAAAACAAAATATATTTGGAATAAAATATATCTGTACATATTTTTAATTAAAAAGTAATAGTTAATTAGCCAAGTTTTTTTTTCATATACAAAAAACTTTTTATTTCAACAACTTATATTATTTTTGTAGATATAATTAGTTGCGTTTAAATATATACAGCTCTTTTCTCAGCCAATCTATTTTAGAATTACATTATACTTTACGTAATGTTGTTTTGACTAGCTAATTTAAACTTATTGTTTTTCAGAGTACAAAGGTTTCATTATATGTTGACTGTTTTATCATGAATTGCAAATATAAGCTGTCTGAAATCATCTTCACGTTTGTTTCACAGACAATGCGCATATAAATTACAGTAAATATAACGTTTACATTTAAATAATAATCTTTTCTATTTCAATAAACACCTTTTACTTCTAAATTGAATTTTATTTCAATAAACACCTTTTACTTCTAAATTGAATTTTATTTCAATAAACAATAAAATTATGTTACTTGTTTGAAATTATGATTATTTTTATGTAAAAAAACCTTGTTATAATATAAAACGACGCCTTTTAAATGAAAAGGTTTTTATTTAAATGAAAAGGTTTATATTTAAATAAAAACTGTAAATAAGTAAAACTACAAAATTCTCTATAAGTAAATCAAGTGTTACAAAATTTAAATATAAAAAAACATAAAGCGCTCTCAGAGTTTTGAGTTTATTAGATGTTTCTGAAATACTAAGCTATATAATGGTATTTTAATAACAGTACAAAAAATCAAAAAGACATCGAGCTTAAAATAAAATAAGCAAAAAACTTATGTTTTCTATTAAGATAGAGACGTTTAATAATATATTTTTTCTGTCATATGTCGATTGATAGTGTATACTGGTCTTGTTCATCATTACATTAATATGTTAATAAAAGTTTTAAGAAATTTAGTTAGAAACACGAATGAAATCTCATATTACTTATATATTATGAAAAAAATAGCGTTTAAAAAGCATCCGAATTATTTTGAACTTACTAATGTAATAATCGCACAGGACTTTACGTCTTATAAGATATTTTTTGCTCGTTACAGTTTGGCCTCGTTTAATAAGAGGGACAGTGGCTTACTAAACAAGAGTTCTTCAAATATATTATGGTTAGTTCAAAAAAAACTACAAAATATAAGAGACGACTCACATCAATTTTTTTAATTAAATTATTAACTCACAAAATTTTTAGAAATCTTACTTTTTACAGTTTATATTGTTAATAGAGATAAAAAAAAATTTTTTTTTGTTTATATTTTTTTTCCTTTTTATACTTCATTCTTTTGATTAAGTTCCCCCATATAGTCTTTAATGTCTTAAAAACGTCTATCTAATTATGAGACTATATATAAAATATTAACTCTTTTTTCATCATTTATATAATTTTTTTTAGTTATAAGTCATAGTGTTTTGAGCCAATGACAACTTTAATATATAACTTTTCACAAAACCCGCTTACCCACCCAGTTTGCCCAATAAAACTTTGATTTTGAAATTATTGAAAATTTACGTAAATAATTCACAGGTTGAAAAGTAAATAAAATTGTTTACTTAATTATAATTGAAAAAGTTATAAGTGTTTTTTCTTTCATGTCATTATTAATCTGTATATAACTAATTCGAGCGGCATCATCTATATCATTACTAAACACAACATTTAAGAAACGGCTAGAAAAAATTTAAAAGAGAAGACAATGTATCAAAATCTAATCACTGAAATATATCTAAACTCTTATACGGGGGATAAGAAAACTTCGATTTTTTAGCACTAAACAAATTAAGTTTTCAAAAGACTTTTTAACAATATGTTTTTATATGTCAGTAAAACTTATCGAAAAAAATTTACAAACTACAAAGCAAAAGCTTCTTTAAATGAAAGTTTTCAAATGTTTTGTTCAAATTAAAAAATATATATTTGAAATGTTGTTGTCAGAATGTGATAAAAACGGGATGGTTCTTTCGGAAGTATGGAAATAAAAAAAGTTTTTTTTTTGAGTGCTTTATGACGTTGTTTTTATACAATAAATTGCTATTTTCAAAGAATTTTGTTTTTAATTGTTTTTTTTTATATCTTAGTATTTCATGTTGATTTTTGAGTTGTGTGTTGATTTTAAAAGGTTTTACGATTTTTTTTTTGTTAATTTTGATAGAACTTATCGTGTTTTATAACACATACTATCAAAAACAATCAACAAATCGCAGTATATAACGCTTTTATAATAAAAAACGTGGTAAAAGAAAACATTAGGTGTTAATTAAACATAAAACTTATATTTGTATTAAAAACCTAAAAAGAACTTATCATTAAGACAACTCAGTGTAATTCTTTTTATTTTTAAATACAAATATAAATTTTATGTTTAATTAAAGCAAATCACAAAAAACAATTGCAATTAAATGTTATTTATTTAAGAAAATCAAAACTTGATTTTTTCTCACACAAAAGACAAATGTAAAAAAACAATAAGTGAACCTTGTAGATATTATGTGTGAACATATATTTCTATATTTAATAGTTCTTATGATAATAGGTTGTTTTGTAATTATTGTTGCGTGT
The DNA here is from genome assembly GCA_014805705.1 of Cucumispora dikerogammari. NCBI lineage: Eukaryota > Fungi > Microsporidia > Cucumispora > Cucumispora dikerogammari. The sequence goes on from SBJP01000625.1 coordinate 9,593, forward strand.
GTAAATAAACTACTAACGCAAAAGTGAAACATTTTTGTCTATTTGGATAAAAATATGCAGATTTCAGCACTCAGTGAAAACAAATTGAGACATAAAAGATTAGTAGATGAGTGTTCAAAAGTAAGTAAGTTAATTTGCTTCTTTTATATCTGGGGAGACTCTATTGAATAAACTAAAGCTTCAACAATTAAAAAACATTTGTCCAATTTCAACATTTCTCTTCCAAGTGAATCCTTGGGTAGAAAACAAATTGACGAAGTTGCTGGCGAAAAGACAAAATATATATAAATGATACTTAAAGGCGAGGTTTTTTCTCTTGGTTGTAAGAGATTGCGCAATTCAAAAGAAAAAAAAGCTAAATATTCTAGAGTCACTAAAACATACATTATTATACTGTGTCGAGCTAAATGATAGCAACCACAGAAAAAATCAACTTATATATCTGTGAAAGACTTCACAAACTTGAAAAAATATATATATTTAGACTATACATATCTAACGCTGCACTATACATTATTAAATCGCAGATTTAATGAAAAAGAAGACTCCAAACTTAGTGCATATCACTTGTTTGACACATCTTAAACATAGCTGTGTAATAATAAAAAGCAAGTTTTTCTATACGAGAAGGCTCACTTACAGCATACGCCTTGCGTTGTTAAATAATGTCACACGCCAAAAACCTTTCTCGTCCCCTTCGCCAACCCACACTCTGGCACTATAATTTTATTATAATTTTACTAACATTTATTTATTTATTTTTTTTTTTCGTTTCGTTTCGTTCGTTTTCGTTAGTTTTCGTTTTTCTTTTCTTTTCTTTTTGTTATTTGTAGAATATATTTAGTAACACTATAGCCACGTAGCTGAGCTTGTATCATATATGCTAGTAATCTATAGTACGCTTCTCGATACCGGCTAAAGATTCTCTTTTTTATTTTTATTTTATATAGTTATTTCTTTAAGAAGAGGTGGGGGGAGGTTTTTGCCGTGTAACAAATAATAAGGAAAGATGTAAATTATTCTAATATACAAAAACGTCTTCGTGTATAATTATTACAAGTTGGAGTGTTTGGCTAAACGCAGCTATATATTACGCTACCTATGTGTCTTTAGTAACTGTGATCGTACATGAAAAGCGTTTGACATAGAAATCTTAGTTAGTAGAATCAGAGAGACAATAATCAAAAAAAAAATATACGAGTATATGCTGAACTTTAAGTAACTTTATAGCGATTTAGGATGTGTACTAGACAAATTCGACACGTTAAAAAATACTTTAATATCAGAAAAAGTTCGACTTATATAGGTAAGTTTATTGCATGAGCTTGTTGATATAAAAACTTATATTGAAGCAAGACTTAAAAGAAACAATATTTCTGAACTACTGGCTAAAAATATCTCCAACACAAAGCCCGCATTATTTTTTGCATTGGCTAATTATCAGCTAGCGTCTATATCAGACGATAGATGTTGAAAAACTTGATAGCGAAAGATAGAAAAATATTAGTTTTATGTTTTTAATTATTTCAATTCTATTATATTTCTGAGGAAATCTCTATCAAATAGAAATTTTAAATGTAAATAAAATTAAATGTTTTTTTAGTTTCTTTTTTTAGATATGCGGTAAACTCATTCTTGGTGAACTCTTCCCCACTAAATTCATCCCCTGTGAACTCATCCCCGATGAACTCATTTTCGTTTTTTTATAAACACTTAAAATTTTTTATATTACTTGAGGCTCAAAAAAAACGAAAAACTTAAAAAGTTTTTTGATTAACTTCAATTTAAAAATCGAATCTGAAAGTTCGAACCTGAAAACTAGAACCTGAAAAACGAATCTGAAAATTTGAACCTGAAAATTTGAACTTGAAACTCAAAATTCAAACTTTTAAATTCGAACCTGAAAATCTTAACCTAAAAATCTTGAACATAAAATCACGAATCTAAAAATTCGACTTTAAAATTCAAACATGAAAATCTGAACTTGGTAGATTCGAAACCGAAAAATCCGAATCTAAAAAACACCAACCTGAAAACACAAATCTGAAAAACTCAGAGAAAACAATGAAAACTTGATCTCCCAGAATTGATTTTTCTTGTTTTATTTTTTCTAGATCGGGTTTGCATTATTTTATCTGAGTTTCCAGGTTTGTGTTTTCAGATTTGAGTCTCAAATTCTAGTTTTCAGATTCGGATTCACAGGTTCGGGTTTTCATGTTTGATTCTTTAGTTTTGAGTTCTCAAGTTCTGGTTTTCAGATTCAGTTTTTCAGATTGAGATTTTCAGGTCCGAGTTTTCAGATTAATATTTTCAGATTAGTGTTTTCAGGCTCGAGTTTTCAGGCTCGAGTTTTCAGGTTCGAATTTTCAGGTTCGAATTTTCAGGTTCGAGTTCTCAGGTTCGAGTTCTCAGGTTCGAGTTTTTAGGTTCGGTTTGAAAATTGAAGTTAATCGGAAAACTTTTTAAGTTTTTCGTTTTTTGAGCTTCAAGTAATATAAAAAATTTTTAGTGTTTATAAAAAAATGGAGATGTGTTCACTGATGATGAGTTCACCGGGAATGAGTTCACCGCAAATCATTAAAACGACCCTACAATTAAATCTCAAGTTTAAAAATATCATCTTCGAACACATTACTGTAAAATCGTTGCTATTTTTAGAGAAAAAAGCATTAACAACATGGCCAACTTTTGTGATATTTTAAATTCTATTACTTTTTATACGTTTAAACCTGATAATACAACTACTATCGTTTTATATACTTTATAAATGAAAGTAAGAGACTAATATTTAAACCAAAATAGGATTAAGTTTAATATGAAACATATCCAAAAGAAAACATG
>SBJP01000626.1:0-12424 GCA_014805705.1 Cucumispora dikerogammari
ATCATTTTCGGTTTGTATTGAGGTAGATACCAAGTCCTGATTTAGATTTGCAATTAAGCTATTTAATAAGGAATATGAGTTGTCTAATTTAGTTTTATTCTGGTGTGAAAAACTTTCTATAGCTTTATATACTGTCATATAATTGACTTCAATTCCAGTATGTGCTACTATTGAATTTATAACAGTGACCGGTTTGTTTTCAATTAGAGTTTGACTCTGTAAACTACCTTTTATTACATGTTTTAAAGATAAGTTAGTTTCATTACACTGTGGTATATGAAAAGTATTTAAAACCTTAATTAAGCAGTTATTTCTTTCTGCTCTATAGTTCAAATTAACTTTAAATGTGCAATTTATATGCTTACAGCCTAGTCCAAGAAACTCCTTATTACGTCTTTTAATAACAAATGGAACGTTCTTTCGAGCAGCAGATAAGGAAAATTCGTATAAAAATGCCGAGAAGTCAAAATATGTGCTACCCAATGGAAATTCGTTAGCCATTTGCCGATAGTTTATAGACTTAATTTCATAGCTTAAGTTTTCTTCAGTCATGGGAGGCAAAAAGTAAATTTTTAATAAAAAAAAAGCAAGCTTCCAAATACCGATGATATTAAACAAATTTAAATCTTGATATTGTGTATTTTTACTTTTTATTTCCATATGTAATTTTTTAGTTTATTTTTAAATTTATCTATTTTTTTATTTTACGATTTTTCTAATTTTATGCCATTTTTGAAATACGAACTTTTTTTATGCCATTTTTGAAATACGAACTTTTTTTATGCCATTTTTGAAATACGAACTTTTTTTATGTCATTTTTGAAATAAGTGTATTTTTTTATGCCATTTTTGAAATATATGTATTTTTTTATGCCATTTTTGAAATACGGCTTTTTTTATGCCATTTTTGAAATATGTGTACTTTTTTATGCCATTTTTGAAATTTTCCCTATTTTTTTATAAAAAAATAACACGAATTCGGGTATAAGTGATGAAAATAAACAAAAAATATATTTATCTGTAAAGAGGATTCACAAAAAACTCTCTTAACTCTTAATCAAGCTAAGTTGTTTTGCTTTTATGACTTAAAAAACATTAATAAAAGCTGATTCTCTGTTTCTAACACATACAGACTCTTTTTATATATATAGATACAATAAAATTGAAATTTTTACATATGAAAAAAGTAACACACTGTGCCAATTTTCTTACAACTGACTGTATATAAGCTGGAGAATAGCAGTTTCAATAAAACAGTTGCCAAATGCAAAAATTTATTCAAAAAGAAGCGCTATATTTAATTTTTCAATAAATCTTATATATGAATGTTTTGTTTTAATCTACTTAAAAAAGCTGATTAAACAAAATTAACTCATATCAGAAAAAAATTTTTTTTACAAGACATGTTATAATACAAGAAATCATAATTGTGTCAACAAAAGATGTCGAGAAACATTATTTTCTCCAGAATGATTCAGTAATGTGTATTGGTTGCGCTGTGTTCAATACTTTTTTAAGCGAATATTTTTATTTACTAAATTATTAGAATATTAAAAAAACAAAGAGATGCTTTAAGAGTGTATGAGATTTTACTCTACACGTGGTTCTGATATGATTCTACAATAAAATATTCTTATATTTAAATATAAAATCCAGATGCTTCCTCTAAGTAAATGCTTTTATTAAAAAATATAAGAGACTTTTTTTTGAATATTTAATTGAAAAAACAAAATTTTTTTAGATTTTTTTATAATAGATTTATAGCTTTTATCAGAGTAAAACTTTTTAGAAATAAAACATTTATTAATAATCTTATATTATATTTTTTTAAAAATGCTTTTGTTTTTTTTCCCACAATTAGCCTCAATGATTTTTTTTCTTAATGTAGTTTATTAAAAGGAGACACATAAAAGATAGAAAAATTAACCCTTATGTTTCTAATACTTACTCATTTGATAAGTTTTGCATACTCAAGACAACAAATTAATCGGAGCGCAAATACAAAACAAAAAACATTAAAACCTTTTAACAGACAGAGAGATTATCTCGAAAAAGCTGAAAAAGATATAATCAAACAGATGTTATTGATTCCATTTGACAATCTAAATTCTTGTATATCTGCTATTCAAAATGAACGAAATAATTTTCAAAAAAACTTTTTTGTCGTAGCTGAAAAACTGATTGAAGAACAAGAATTTTTTAAAAACAAGAACATAAAGTCTATTTTGACTAATGAGAAAAGTTTTCAAAGTATCATAGAGATGTCGAACAGTTCTGATTATATGGATCTACAACATGAGCTTAGAGTATTGTTTTTTACTAAGTTAATAACTCATTGTAATAAATTATTTACCAACACAAGACATATGATATCAAAAGCTTCAGCACCTGGATGCCCTCTAAACTATGATAATATAAACGAACTTTTTGAAAACATATTTTTTTTATATCAATCCAACAAGAGGCATAAAAAGTACAATCAAAAACTCACTAACGAGAACTTCTTAGCGAAATTCACAAATCCCTTATTGACTTTTCGTTATTTTGTGGTGTTGCTAGAAACAATATTTTGTAAGAAAAAAACCGTGTCACGAAAAGCTTTGCGTAACTGTTTATATGGGCCTGAGCTATTTAATATATGGGATCGTAACTACATTGACGGCCTTTATTACACGTTTGGGTACTTTTTACAATATTACGAGCTTGAATTACAGCCAATCAATCAAGAACATTTTATGCATATTTTAAAGAAAACATGTGGGACCGGTAGCGAGATAATAAAAATAGGACCAATCTTATTTGATACAGTTAAAAACTTTTATACTCGATATCTGACAATAAATATAACAGAAGAATATATCACTGATTTAGATATAATTAAATTCCCGTGGTTAGAGAGTTTGATGAATGATATTAAAGCACTAAAAGAATGTTGTTTAAAAGATGATACAAACTTAGTTACGTTGTTATGTGACAAAGGTAAGCATCAGGATATGATTAATAACATAAGACAGGAATATTGTCACGGTATGCCTTATGTTTTTTCGAGTCAGTCTTCATTCTATTACGATCAAATGATATCCCTAGTAAATGTTCGCTACGTTTACTATCGATCCCTTTGTTTATTGAATACGAGGTCACGCGGGAGCATTAAATAAAAACAGTCTTAACAAATATATTTTTATGTATTCTTTAAACGTTATCTATTATACATTGTATTCTCATAAGACTTCTTGTCAGTTTCAATAACAATCGAATAAACACCAGCGTTTATTCACATAAAATTTTGTTATCTATCAAGTATATGTTTATCGATACGTAGTATTATTTTAAAGAATCAAGTGTTTTCGAAAAAAACTTTCTTGTTCTACGCAAGTGAGCACAGCTCTGTGCTCATCTTGAAAAAAGATTTTCAACTTTTTCAAACTTCTTTAAAAACTGTGTTTTTTCTAACTGTTAATTTTTCGCAGTGACTGAAAGCTAATATGTTTTATTTAAACAATATAAGAATATTCATGTGTGTTTTAATAAACATTATTTTATTCATAACAAAAAAGACTGTTGCAAAATGTTTTACAGAAATTTTAAAACTTTCTGTATTTTTTTATTTTAATACAGGGAAACAAATTACAAACAGAAACAGAAAGTAAGAGAGGTGAAATAAATACTAAAAAACTAACATTATACAAGATAAAGTCTACAAAAGTTTTGTCTGGTCGTGTTCCTTGATGTTTTCTTTCAGTGCTTAAAGGTTTTAAATATTTAATTCTATACCACAAAGTTTAACTGAAATAATTTTTTATATATTAGTTTTTTTAGTATATTAAACTGTTTTTAATATAAAAAACCTCTGGTTTTGCAGTGAGATGTTGTCTTTCTGATACCTCTATATTTATAACAACAGTATTATAGGAGCATTAAATTTTAATTCAAAGTTTTAGTTGCATTTATTAATGTTTTACATTATTTGTATTATATAAAATATAAGCGCTTTTGAAACCATTGTATAATTACTATATTTTATTAAGCTTAAAGTGAAAAATCTGTAAACTATAGTTTTCTTTTTAATAAATTAGAGATTAAGTTGCGTTTGCTATTTTTATTATTATTATTTCAGGTTTGCCGCAGTTGATTTTTCTAACTTATATTCATCGAACTTATAGTTATTTTTTTAATTATCATAATTGTGAATTGAGATATTTACGACGATTTATTTAAAAACTAGTGCAAATTCCGGTAAAAATTGATAGTGTTTATATGGTGATTTTGAGTATATACAGTAAAAAAAAGTTTGGCTTTAAACAAAAAATTTTTTTAAGTTATACATCTATTAAAGTATAGAAAGAGTAGTTTTAATAATTTTTCGACACTTAAATTTTTTCATCTGTTAGATAAGTATAAATTTTATTTACCAAGATTATTTTGAAGTAAAAAGTTGTTGGCAGCAGTACAAATATCATTCACTTATCGAATACAAGTAGTCGAAACTATTAAAATCTATAATAAAACATTTGATATCTGTGTCTTTTAATTTGTTTTCGTTAAACCGAAGTGAAAACGACTCTTCTCTTATTTTCTCGATTAATCATGTTTATAAACTGTTATTTGTTGTTTCACGAACATTTACTCAAAAAAAATTAAAATATTGTGATGTATGAATTAATATTAAGCTACAATCTTTATCTCTAACTTTGTTAAAATAAATCTATTTTGATAAGTTTTACAAAGTGCAAATCCTTTTTAACTTTACTCAGCTCAACAATAAGCTTATTTACAAGATAAAATTTTCTGTAATTCAACATACAAGATCGATTCAAATTATCAGCCTGTAAATATCGAAAATTTAAAACGTGTAAGTTTCGTAACAGTTTAGAACAACACTAAGTTTGTGTTGTTTGCACTAAATTACCTTTCAAAAACGAGCTGTTTTTTCGACTTCTGGTGAGGGTTTATTATACACTCACTCAAAATTATAAAAACCGGAATAGTAATAAACAATATAGTTTAATATAGAAAGTGTTGCTTTTATTGTCTTCTACACTATTATTTAACCCTTATAGTAATATCCAAAGTTAATATTTTAAAATAAGTAGACTTGGATGTATCAAATCAAAGCCACATATTTTATTCAAGACATTGATTGGTTCAAATATTTTATTTTGAAAAATTATTACTGAGAGACAAAAAGACTTAATTAGTTTTGAGAAAGATCTCTTATCTTTTGAGCCCACACACATCTAATTATTTAAAATTGCTCGGCTTTGAACATCGATTATCTCACTAAAATATATATAAAATGGTTTTCGATTAAGGTTTCGTTTATTTTTCGTTTTTTTAAAAATATAAATGTTAAATACGATATTCCGAAAGAATAAAAGAACTTTTTTTTTTATTCTTGTAGTTTTTAAAAAAAAATTAAAAACAAGTACATTGTTAATTTGGTGCATTGGTTTGCCACAGATAATCTACTTTTTGATTAGTTCTTTATCAAAGTTTCTTTCATTGTTTAGATATTCATTTTCAAATCTGTGTTTCTGTTGTATCGTTTTTATATCTTCTTTAATCTTGTGCTTTTTGGAATTAAGATGTTCTTTCAATGATATTATTCTTCTTTTTAAAATATAATCTTTTATTTCGCAACATATGTTACTATATAGTGTACTGTTCTATATATGAAAACAGTTTTGACTTAATAAATTTTGTCATTGCTTTTTATATTTTATTATGGTTTTTTATACATGTCTTTTTTTACCCACATTTTGACAAAAAATATCGTAAGGTCTTTTTACGATATCTTCAAAGTTGTTTTTTTTACAGCATTTTTTCTATATACGATTATTATACATAATTCAAGCTCAAACATAAGGGCGGCTAACGGAAAACAGGGAGTGATAGCTTTCATACGAGCTTCCCAGATATTTAAAAAAGCAAAAAGTTGCATTTTACAATTAAATTTACATCTATAGAAACTTCAAAAAAAACATAAATTTCTAATTCTTGAAACATATAAAATTTTTTTTTCCAGAGCAACATATGAAATAATTTGTGTCTGAATAAGTTTTACTCTCATAATTATTTTACCTACTTGAAATACTGTAATAATCTTTACTAATTTTTTATAAGCGATTTCAACTATGCTGTTTAGGTTATGATGGTAAGCCCCGCACGGTTTATTTTTTCTAGCAACAACTTTGTTACGTTGTGTTGTAGTTTCAAAAAAATATATAAATCTTTTATTTCGATTTTATATGTTCTTCTTCGTAAACCCAGTGTGTTTTTTTTGTAAGTATTCTAGAAAAAGAGACACGGCTTTTTTTAACGTCTTCATCTATAAAAACAATTATTTTTCAAAACTCTTTCTTCAGGAATAAAACAAAGTTTTGAAAGCATTCTAACGCTCTTGTTGATCGTTAGATTGTTTTTGTATTCATTTGTTATTGACAGGTTTTACATATTATGTCATATTGGCTCACTAAAATGCAAAAAAACAAGCTTTTATTTTAGCGACGTTATACTGAACAATTTTGAAATTCGTGACCATCTTTGCTTGTTTGCAAGAGCTTATATATCTAAGTTTTGAAATTTTTTTTCTAGTGTTTTTCTTCTTTTCTGCTTCAAAATACATATAGAAACAAACATATTTTCTAAAAACGTGTCGTGTATAAAAAGTATTTGATAAAAAGAGCAAAGAGTATTATAAAAAAATTTATAATTATTAAAGTCTTTGCGTTTTTAAGTCATTTTTTAAAAAAAGAGGAGAATAATATGACAAATCAAAATCCGACTTTACTCCCTGTCATAATGTAAGAACTTCCCATTTTTAAGAGTTGGTTGTATGAGTTTGAAAAACGAGATTGTGCACATTATATTTGGAAAATGTTTATTTTCATTCTCGTTATAACATCATCTGTCATTGTTTTAATTCTGATCACTTTAATAGTTTTTTTGTTATTTAACTGAAGTTTAATTTGGACACTAATTTTCTTGAGTTTTTTTACGATCTTTTTTTCTATTTAGCTTTGAGTTCTAAAATTTTGATTTTAATAAATCTTTTACGTGATTGTGTTCATTGATAACATACGTTGGGATTTGCTTAAATAAAAATCGCATAACACTTTCGGTTTATGCTTTTCCATATCGTTTCAGCTCGTTAGAGTCTATTTTATTATAAATGTAGTTAAAGAAAATAAATTGTTTTTGTTTTTTGAATGATAAAAAATTTGAACTCAAATGTTAAATGTTTCAGAATAAATTTATTGTTTCTTAGCAACTTTGCGTTCGATTAAATTTTTTGATTTATAGAATATTTGATGCAAGTTTTTCATTGCGCATTTTGCGCTATAAACATTTTTTAATTTATGACGTATACGCGAAATTTGTCATTGAAAGTTTTACGCTATATTTGTTTTTTTTAATTTATAGTGCATTTGCCGGAGGTATGATATAAGCAGATTCTCGCAAAGTCTTTTTCGAAATATTTTACATCAGCGCAATTTTTTTTTCATATAAAGATATCGTACAGTGTCCCCCAATCTACACAAAAAAACAATAAAATTATATTTGATTTAAAATAAATAAAAAAAACATTAGGTTTCGTAATATTTTAATTTTAAGCGACGAAACTATTGTACTATCAGCTAAAGCTTTTATAAGTATTTTTGTTACAAAACACTATTTTTCTTATTTGAACTTGTAAGTTTCATATCTCTAAGTCACTCTTGATATATTTTATAGTACATTTCGAACTATTTGGTGTAATGCATGATAAATATCTTCTGTTTCGAGCATTTTTCCTGTGTTGAGAGAATTTTTGAAAATTTAAAATAATATCAAAGCTAAGAATGTTGAAAAATTTTTAGTTAGCAAAAGTCTGTCTAAGCCACAAGAAAATCAGCATCCTACTACCAAGATTGTTTTTGAATATCTTTTTTTCGTCGATTATTTTTTTTAAGACAATATTTCTTTAGCATGAAATTTTTTCACTGCAGTTTTTTTTGTTTGACATTATTAATGTTATAAGTTTTATGCTATGATAAAATATCTTACGCGAACGGACATATGATGTAAATATTTTTTTAAAAAACTTATAAGCAGATCAGCCAAGAACTTTTTACATATTATTTATCATATAGGCATCAAGAAAAATTACAAAATTTTGCTTTTTATAACACTTATATTATAAATAAGTGTTTATAAAAGATTAAATTAAGTAAAATTATCAAAAGCTAAAATAATTATATCGACAAGCGTATATTTTGATAAAAACACCAAATTTCTGTATATGTGTGTATTATGTACTTTAAAAAACGTTTTCAATTTATTAAACTTATTATAGTAAAGTCAAACAAAAAACAGTTTTATAAAGATAAAGAGCGTTCTCAATTCGAAATCATGTACAGTAAAGTCTCTAATAGTTCTCTTTTCTCAAAGTTATTTCTTAATTTGCTGTTTTAGAATAAATTACGAATCTTTTTTTTCTAAAACAAAAATTTTTTTTACCCATCAAAAAGTGTATAATTTTATATAAAAAATTTTCGTTGAAAAAAGAAAGAAACAATAGCGTCATGTTTACAGTTTCTAAACACACTACACGCAAAGTCTCTAAAAAAAACGTTTCGAATCTAAAAAACGATTGGAGAAATATTCTCAGTCATTTTTATTTCACAGAAGAGTGAAAATTGATAAATGCGTTGCAAAAAACGAAAAAACAAAGTTTGTCAAAAAACATTTAAACTTTAACAAAAAGAATCAAAAAACAATGCGACCAGCAGCAGTATAAGTAGATGGTGGGTTCTTTCTAATAAAATTATCTTGTCAAAAGCAAATAAATTAAAAAAACATTCTATTAAAACATTCAAAGACTTCTCATGTTTTTAGATAGATTTAATGTCATAAACAATATCGTAAAAATAATATTATCTGCTGAAGATTTCAAATTGACGAGTTTTGATTTCACAGAATAATATGTTTTCATTAAAGAAAAAATGCGAAACTTTAGTCAAACAGAAATATATAATTGTGATGAAACGGATTGTTCCATAAAATGATGCTTTTTTCGTTGTCGTTAATAAGTTAAAAAATAGCGGCTAAAAATATAAATACAGGAATACGTTATTCTATGTACAAGAAAGTACGAACCTGATAAACTTTTACTAACTGCATTGATAAGTTGAAAAAAACTCGTTGATTTAAAAGAGTTGCCGTTAATACATTGATAATATATAAGTAACCAAAAGTTATGAAAAACTTCCAGTATACTTAATGAGTGGTTGGTTGATGGAGTTTGGTAATTAAAATAAAAGATAAAATAAGAATTTTTTATTATTAATGAACAAATTGCTCTTTCGACGAAATACAGTCTGAGTAATATAGAAATTATTTTTTACTCAAAAATTCGACGTACAAGGCTCAGCTTTTAGATAGCAGAATAAATTCTAGTTTAAAGCCAAGCTTTATAAATATTCAATAAAAAAGATTGTAGTATTTGACGGAAATGTTAGTGCAGGTGAAATATATAAAACGAAAATATTAAAAAAAGCAAAAAAATACAGCAAATGAAGTGGGATGATGTTAGCTAAGTGATCATTAATATTTTTGGAATAAACCAGATATAATTTCGATAGTGTAGAAGTAGAAGATACAAAAATACAGATAGGAAACTATGCTATTTTCTGTCGAAAAATATACATTTTAGATTTATATCAACAGAATGGACTGTTCGAGACTATACTCGAAGATAATGTTTTTCTAATACCTGGAGATGACAATGTTTTGAAATGACTTGAAGACATTGATGATAATAAAAGAGATGAAATAGTTAGAGAAGTGTAATAAATTAATATTAAAAAATATTTAAAAGAGATAATAAAAAGTTTCTTTGAATCATAAGAGTATTTGATTTAAAAACGTTGAGCTTCCGATTAAGTTAATAAAAATCTAAAAACTATAGAAAATACACCTGATTGAAACATAACTATTTTCTGATTCAATGTCAAAATACTTGATTAAAAATTAACATATTTTGTCAAATACACATTTTTTTTAAAACTTGCCATTTTTTTTGACAAACCAAAAAAGACAAATTTTAGAAGTTTGACTTTAGAGCTTTTAAGATGCTTAAATCAGTTATATATGTAAAAAAAGTGTTTGTTTAAAATTATGAAAATCGACGAAAAAAAACGATATTACAATATCAGAAACCAGAAAAACGCACCGACTTTAAACTACATGAAAAAAATATTATATATTTTGTTTGTAATGTTAAGTTGTTCGTTAGTCGCAAAAACAGCTGTTTTAAACAACTCTTTACCAAAACACATTTAACTAAAAAGACCAGCTTGCTTATTGGCAAAATATGTTGTAATTTGATAAACGTAGCGAAGATATATTTTATCAGTCATTATTTAAGTTTGACTATGGAAAAGATCTGAAATGATGGGTTATAAGATATTCTTGATAAATTAAACACTGGTTTTTTTATCAGAAAATACCTGTCGAAAATCCGTTTATTATATTATCCAGTTAAGCTTGTATCAGTAAAAAAACATGTTTGTGAAAAACAATTTTATTTAATGATAAATAAAACTCTACTTAATCACAAAAAATATATTAATATAATAATTGGTTTTCGTGCAATTAAAGTTAATATTTTCTAGTTCAGAGCGAAAAATAACAGAAAGCTGCTTTCCGATATATCTTGTGTTTTAAACATGATGTTTCAAAAGAACTTTAATACAAATCAGAAAATTAAATTTTTTTGTGAACTTATGATATAGCCACATATGCCAATATGTAATATCCTGAAATTTTAAACATAATTTAATTTACATTTTTTAGATTGTTCACTTTCTTCATAATCGCGCATAGAAAGGAAATTTCTAATGCGCAAAGATTTTAAGTTTTTTCATAATAAAATTTTTTAAAAATAAAACAAAAAAGAAATAAATGAAACCAAACGAACAATCCCCATTCTAGTATTAACAAGGCAAAAAATTAATTAAAAACACGCTTTGTTTTGTACGACATTTTTTAAACAAACATAAAAATAGTATAGAGCCCAATAATGGGGCTGTTAACCTGCAAAGAATGTTTTGAGCTTGTATAAACTAAAAGCATGTTGTTTCGCAAAGTTTTTAATTATAGAGCCTAATAGAATATAAGGAAAAAAAACAAAAGTTGTTTTTTAAATATATAAAGCAAATATTCTGTAAAAGAAAGTTAATTTTAAAGTAAATCAGTGTGAATCAAAGATATATATTGACAAAAGATTTATACAAATATATTTAACGATTATAATAGCTCAAAAAACAGGTATCATTTCTCCCAGAACACTTACGTTTTTTATAATAGAATGAAGATAACAGTTTCTTCGAAAAAAAAAGTATTTCTGTACTTTAAAAAACACTGTCGAAAGATAGATATATTTAAAAAAAACTTAAAAATCATATTTTTATTTAGTTAATAAATACTGATCTTGATTTTGAAGACAATGATGTTTTTTTATTAAATCGCCGAGCCTATAATGAAAAGTTTTATAATAAAAAACCGGAAGTTTAAGCATTTATATAAAACTCTACAAAAAGTTTGGTATTTATACAAATTTTTTTTGAGTGTATTAGGTATTTATAAAAACATTAGTTTGATTTGCGCTAGTTATAAGTTCATTTTTATACTCAAGGAACAGGGTGGATACTTTATTTTTTAAGCTATCTCAGCTCAAGCTCCGTCAAACAGTCAAAATTATAGCAATTTTTTTAAAAAAAATTTTTGATATACTGGTCTGTTTTCTATGTCTTTAGAACGGAGCGTCTCTTTAATTTGTGGGATAAATACTTATACTTTTTATGCTAAAGACCTAGCAAAAAATCTCATTTTTTTATCTTTAAAACAAATAACCGAAATTTTGTTTTATTTTATTTTTATTAAACGAGTACTTAAAATTGTTTTAACTTTTTTTACCTAAAAATATTTACTGTTTTTTAATTTGTTGTTATATAAAAATATACAATATACTTAATTTATGAAACTTAAAAAAACATTCAAGATACTTTGAAATATTAAAACTACGACAATATACTAAATTAATTTAACACATCAACACTAAAAGAGTATTGTTATATTTTATAACTTTTTATTACGTAAAACGACATTTAAAACAAGTGACCTGATATTTATTGCAACTAATGATCAAATATATATGTTCGAATAAGTTTGATATTCATTCTAGTCTTTTCTATGTTATTTAAGAAAATAAATTAAAACGACATTCAGTCACTAAAATTCCTCTTATTAAACATTTGAAAAAATATACCAGATTCATAATATGCTGAGTTTCAAATATCTGTTATATTTGAAAAAGAAATTATAGAAGAAAATTGCATATTTTAAAAAAGATTATATAAAGAAACAATTCGTATTTGATCAA
>SBJP01000627.1:0-12416 GCA_014805705.1 Cucumispora dikerogammari
TTTTTTTGATAGTCCCCATTTACAACAATAAAAAAAAAAAAACAGTAAAAAATTTTTAAATTTTAATTAACCTCCCCCCCCCCCTCCCCCCCTCCCCGCCAAGTCAATTTACCTGCAAACTCTATTTTAAAAAGTTACATTCGTATGTCTTCGCATGTAAATGAAATACTTATCATTTTTTATATTACTTGTCGCATGCTTTTTGATACAAGAGATATTTTAGTTAATAGAAACATATAATATATAAGTATAAAAACAAAGCTTGATAAAATTGTTATATAATAAGCAGGGTTCGTTTTCTGAACGGTAACTGTATATGAAAAAAAAATACTATAAAAAAAAGCAAATTCGAAAACACTTTACAAAATTTACGACATTTTTTTGTCAAATGTATGTAAAAAACATGAATAAAAAAAACATCCTGAAATATAAAGCACTGTCAGAGTTCATTAAATCGAACTCTTCTTTTCATGTAGTTAATAATATTATATTCTGTTCATCTGTGTCGAGAAAAAAAAACATATTTCAAAAGTAAGTATAACACAATTGAAAAAACATCTTAATTTTAAAATCACAAGAATAAAAATGACCTAAAAATAACACAAGAGAGCTTCATGTTTAAAAAAAGTCAACTGAACAATTAGAAGAACTTTAATGTATCATTAATCGAAATATTGAATAAATGTAACATTTTGGATGCAGAGTTAGATTGTGCTTGTTTAAAAAATTTTTTTGAAAAAAAACGACCGAAAAATTAAAAAGCTTTACTATTATTTTAGATGATCTTACTTGCCACATTTTATTTAAAAAATATACAGAAACAATTAAAGCGTTTAACGAAAAACTATTTTATATGCTTTTTGATAAAACAACCAACGCTCAGTGTCGAGCATTTTAAATAAATATTTAAATGTGTATTTACTCAGAAGATAAGAGCTTTTTTCAAAATTAAATAAGTTTCTTTATCCATAAGCAACAAATTTAAGAAATATAATAGATGAAATAAACAATGTCTCTAGTGAAGTATGTGCTTTTGATCCATACAAGTTGACTTGTTTTAGATTATTAATTCCGAATGAATCTCCCCCCCCCTCGCCCCCATCTAAAAAATGTGAAAAAGACATATTTTTTTTTATTTAACCCTCACGCTTCTTCCCTTTGTGTCTCTTGATTAACACAGAGCAGGCTTGGGTGTAAGAATCTTTTATCTTTCGAGTAGACGAATGCGTCTGTAGCCTCAATCGCAAACACTGTGAGATTTCATTCACTAAACATACACCCTAAAATAAAGACTAGGGGTCTACCCCTTCCATAGATATATATCCTTTGGCTCTAACGATTACACGCACATTTGTAGTATCAGCATGGCTGAGACTGGGCTTCTTTATTTTCTTCATTTTTGCTCTCCTTCTGCTCAGGAGTCGACACTCCTTACTCTGAGTACACAGTACTTACTGTGCCTGAGGGTGACTACATGTCTTTTCAAATCTTTGTTCATGCTACATAGTTCGAGGGAAAGACGTGAAGTGTGCTGGTGTTTCCTTCTTCGAGTCTAGCCGTTTACGATCACGCAGGCTTAATAATCGCCGTGCCTACGATGTCTCAGAGACTTGTTTTTTATTATATTGAGTTTCCGTTTGCGCATTGGTTACTCAAAAAGAATTTATTACTTCACAGTATAGTAATAACGGTTTTGTCAATCCCGCGTTGACACTTTAGCGGTGTTATCAATAGGGCAGGCGCAACAAATTATATATCAAGTAGTATTAATGTGTTGTTTGCTATCGCACCGCGTGCTTATGTAATCTTTTTGGTGTGGGTTTAGTTGAACTCTGTGTTCAAAGACCAGATTACTTGACTTGTATGCCCCTGTTATATACAAGATTCGCTATCCAGGTTTTCTACTAAAAAATAGATAGTAGGCGGTAGTCGGATGCGTTAGGGCTATGATGAGTCGGCCCTTACTTTCATACTCTTCAGTTAGGTATGTTGTGTTGTTTATAACATCATAGTGGAGGGTGTCCAGTTTCTGAAAAAACAGTGGTCTTTGAGGATCCGAACTTGGACTCTTAGAGTTAGCTGTTTTTCAGTCTACCATTGTACTAGACAATCCCTGAAAAAGACATAAAAAACAACTTTTTACATTCGAGCATATTGTTTATATTTGCTACAATCTTCACAATTTTACGGAGAGTTTAACAAACACTTCACGAAAGTCAATAAAGTTGTCTCGTTTTTGAAAAAAATTTTGGTGAAAAACAAACTAACTGGATATTATAGAATTACCAAACGTTTTCTTCCTTATCGCTTAAATTATTTCCCACAACCGATTTCTTCTTTCTCTATTTCAACTTATTTTTTTTCACTAAACCCAAGCGTTTTTTACCCTAAACCCAGGCGTTTTTCCTCCTAATCAATTACTATTATCTCCATGTTACTTGGTTATAAAATCAATTATTTTTTTATAAAAGTAACACCGATCAACTACATTCACCAGTGATAGTAAAACCAGGCCGTCTTTTCACAGAGCTGCGCTCAAATAATCATTATAAATCCCAATTATGCGTGGAGATAATAGTAATTGATTGTGGAAAAAAAACGCTTGGGTTTAGGGGAAAAAAATAAGTTGAAATAGGGAAAGAAAAAATTGATTGTGGAAAGTAATTTAGGCGAGAAGTAAAAAAACGAGCGGTAATCGTATATTTAAAACTTTTACGAAACTAAGAATCTTTGCATTTCTGATAATTATCAGACCGGAGCTTGCATCGTTTTTGTATGTTAGTTTGCTGAAAATTTTTAATTTTGTAAACATGTTTGTTGTTAAACTCGCAAAGCTTAAAAAGATTTACAGCCCGTAAAACTTTTGAAAACAGATTTCTTTTAACGAGAGTTAATGATTGTGGCTTAATATAAATTCATAACAGCTGCGATACTTTAATTAGAATCTGACGAATTGCCGTGAAACAACAAACATCAATATATAAAGATATTGAAAAAAAAACAATACAATAGAAAAGTCGTTTTCATTATAGATTTAACGAAATTAAATAAAAAACACAGAAACTGAATATTTCAAAAAAAGTAAATAGTATTCGAGCACTTTTGTCCGATAAATGCATGTAATTTGTTCCGCTACAGCTGTGTTTATTGAAAAGAGCTTTAGTGCATACAAATTTATATTACTTGACAAAAGACAAAATTTATGTGTCGACAACTTATCAAAAAAAGTTTTTTTTTACTTCAATAAATAATATGATTTTAATAGTTTTTTGTTTAAACATAATATTTTATATCGTATATACTCTAAATTTTTAAATAAGAACTACAGTGTTTTTACAGTAATTTATCGAGTTTTGAGAAAAATTAGCGTAAATAATCTAGACTCTAATAATAATACTGATTATTAATATAATCAATAAATTTTAAAATGTAAAAATAGAAAAAAGATTAGTTTTTTACAATTGAACTTTCTTTCGAATGTTTGTAATTCTTTTAATAAAAAAGGTCTCTTATGTTAAGTTACTTTGGTTCTTTTCGCTGTATGTTTTTTGTCATATAAAGTCGATTCGTTTATTCTTTTACTTTGAAATATATAAACAACTGCTTTTAGAAAAAATGTGCTTTTGTATAATATATACGTTTGTCTTCTATTTTATTTATTCCTATTTTTAATTTATCGTTTTAGCATTTTAATTTATATTTTTATTACCATTCTTTATTTAATATATATATGTAATCTATATTTTTCTATCGTCTAATTATATATTAAAAGCCCTAATTTATTTTTGATATATAATCTTTCCAATCTGACAGATTAAATTTATATTTAACCGCATTTTATTTTATCTTCTAGAAATATAAAAGCGTTAAGCTATTATAATGTAATAAAACAAACTAACGGAAAATAGTCAAAAAATAGAATAATGTTTCTTTTTATAAAAATTTTTTACTATTTTCAAAATACTTACCCATGAAAAAGATAACAGAGAAATATTTTAACAAAACACTAATGAAAATCACAGCATTATACTTCTTCACATTTGCTTCTGTTCACTCAATAGATTCTTTCTTACTCAAAACAATCGATAAAATGATGAATCAAAATGTAGGTCAAGCATTAAAATTAAATTACCTATGTCTCATAAAGTTTGTTGCTTCTTTCTCAATGTCTTACATTACCATGAAGTTAAAAAATCATCAATTAATTCTCTGTCTTTTATACGGGTGTTTTATTTTAGGATTAGTTTTTTTTCATATAGTAATTAAGATGCCGATGTCTAATAAAAAGTATGTTTTTGCAATTATCGGACTTATATTCTATTATACTGGGACGGGTGCCATCTTTACTATGCTTGAATTTATTAAAATTAACAGCTTAGCAAAAATACGCGCCCTTCATAGTGTTACTGTTTTAAGTGTTGGGTGCTGTTTAGGATCAGGACTTGCTTTTGTTTCATCTATAATTCAACCTTTGATATATCCAAATTTATCAGAAGCAACGCAACTCTTAGTGTTTAAGTTCTTCGCCGTGTTTTTTGCTTTAGTTTGTATTTTATTAATCATATTTGCTTGTCCTGAATTTGATTATAGTCCCAATTTTAATTACGATAAGGATCCACTAGAAAACATAAAAACAAATAAATTAAATTTCTTTCAGTCTATTAAGGTGTTAATAAAATTACTCGGAACACAATTTTCCTTGTTTTTAATTAGCGTTCTTCTTGTAGAAACTCTTCAAACTATTATTAAACTACTTTTCCGGCATTTCACAGAACGCTTAGCTATGAAGCAAGAAAAAAATTCACTATTTCATTTATTTAGAATATTCTGTCAGGTGTCAATGTATTTCTGTGTTTTGAAGGTTCAAAAAGAAAAATATATATATTTTTATAATATTTTATGTTCTACAGTTTGTTGTCTGAGGCCAATATTGTTTTTTAGTGCAAATAATAGCAAGGTCTATTCAAAAACTTTATTCGCTTTTCAATCTGCATTACAAGCAGTTGAATCTGGGTTTCAACAACTTTCATTATCTAGGATATGTAATAATCTAAGCTCAAGTGATATAAAAGTTTATGCACACGGTTTTTATTTGGGAATACGAAATGGTCTTGGACCACTTTTAGCGAACTTTGTTTGTGATTTTTGCAATAACGGTCAAAAGAATCTAACCCAAGAAACTTATAAGAAAATTTTTCTTTATAGTATTTCACTTGGTTTTATTTCGTTAACTCTTTCAATTATTTTATTCTTTTATAATTATTGGAGAAAAAGATAATTAAATAGTTATCAAAAAAAAAGTTTTAATTTTGAACGACAATTTTTTTAATTTTAATAATGCTGTTTTAAAAAGCAACCCTCCCTCGTTTAAATTAATATTATATTTTGTTAGTATAAGGTTTTACAGACAGAAAAATAATCTTTTTTAAGAATCAATTTTTAATCGAAAAACTATTTGGGTTCCTAATTAAAAAAAACTTTCTCTCTGAATAAAGATTTTTTTTGGCTGCGGCTATTTTGTAATATGATGTTTAAAGTTTTTATAAATCTTTTTATTGCATTTGATTATTAATTTATACTAAAGAAAGACAAACAGGGCCCCGGTGCCGCAATTGCCTTTCGTAATTGGTATGTGGGACTCAAAAAAAAAACTTTTTTTTCATAATTTATATGGTATAATTGTTAAATCACAAAAAGTCCTACCTAGTGTAACCCTAACGCCGAATTGAAATCTGTTTGTAATTCCGGTAGACAAAATATTGTCCTTCACTTGTTTGAAACACTGAGAAAAAAGTCGTTTATTTCATTATTGCTTAAAAGTATATTATTTTTTTCAAAAAATGTATATTACAAATGTTTTATATTTAGATTGTCATTAATCATACACATACTCGCAGCACAACATTAACTTATTTTTTTAATATGTGATAATAAAAATAATTTGTACAATATAAAGATTATAATATTATAATATATTATAAAACTCTTTACATAAAAAATTTCACAATCAAAAAAAAACAAAAATAATCTTAATTCGATAGGTACTTGCTTACTATACTTTTGTTGTATTTTACCGTCGTCGTCTACTTTAATATCTATATAACTTTTAAAAAAAAATTTTAATTAAGTAACTTTATTTTTTAACCAACGTAAAAAAATTTTGATTTTTCTTTTATATATTTATTATATGCAAATTAAAATATGACGTTATTAAAATAAAAGACAATTAAAAAATTTATTTTATTTTCTATTTAGTACAATTAAAAAATTTATTTTATTTTCTATTTAGTACAATTAAAAAATTTATTTTATTTTCTATTTAGTACACGCAGATTAAAATAAACAATAAATAAGAAACTCATAATATATAATGAATACATTAATTAAAAGTTTATTTTATATTATAGTAATATATTTAAGCCTATAAATTTTTTCTAGAAAAAAATGTAATCCGGTAGTGTCTGTCTCCTATATGTGTGTTGTTTGTAAAAATCTGTGTTTTATTTAACAACTTAAATTGACTTTCATATTATAATATAATATTATAAAACAAATCTTCGTCTTTTTTAAAAATACATTTCGTAAATTTAAATAATCCTTTTATTTTGTCTTGTGTATAAAAAAAAACTTTAAAAGTAACCGACAGTCGTTATAAAATAAATAAAAGCAAAAACAGAAGATATATTCAAAAAACGATGAAGGAAGTTTATATAAAAAATATTTATTAAATGTTAGATTAGTAAAAATAAAATTGATTACATCGTTTTTTAAATCAGATACTTTCGTTTAATCTCCAAGGAAATCTACAAATGAAAAATTTTTTTAACAACAAAATGTAAATATAATATAAGATCTATGTTAATGAAAAAAAACGAATTTTGTAGCATATATGATACAAGGCTTTAAAGATAGAAACTATGTCATTTGATTTATATACATATATTAGAAAATATATACAGTTTTCATATTCGTTAAAAATATTTTATATGAAAAAAGAAAGAAAATTTAAAAAAACGAGATTCGTAATCAAAACGATTATGTTTAATTTAAATAAAAAAAATAATATATTACCAAAGCCGAAACAACTAGGAAATATGTTATATACAAAAACTTCATTTATAGAAAATAAATATTTTTTTCGTGATAACGTAACGATGTATAAATATTTTATAATGACGAACGTTATATATAAATATGTTTTCTTTGAGACGCGGGTACAGACTGGCTACGTTAATTATATATTATACAGATAATACGTTTCGTACTTTAGTTTTTTGATTATTTTGTGATTATTGATCGTACACGAGTCTAATCAACAGAAACAAACTCATTTCGTTTTTTTTTAAATAAAGTATTTGGTTTTATATATTCAACGTGATGATCTTACGGACACACAGTATTCAAATATTAGTTTTTTTTATTAAGACAAAAAGTATCTCAAAAAAATATTGTTTTCATTCTTTATATTTAGATATATTTCCTAGAATTTATATTTTAATAAATAACTACGTAGAAATTAAAAAAATTTTGTAAAGGTACAACAAAAATACATACAACCTTTTTTTTAATTAATCAACTAAAACAAAAAAAACTGTAATTTAAAAAACTTGTTTACTAATTTCTTTTATACACTGGTGATGAAATATAAGTTTTCTATAAAATAATTAGATAAGATTCAATTTGAAAAAAATATTTTGTGTTTTATCGGTGAAGGTCAACGTGAAAAAATGTTTTATTGTCAGAGTTTGGCCGACTCGTAAAAATAATTCATTCAATATATAAGATATTTCATATTGATTTAAACCATACATGTTAGATTATTATACGAACTTTTTTTTTTATAAGTTTTATTTTTTTAATAACTAAGAACAATTGCGATTTTTCGAATTTTTCGAATTTTAATAAAAAAACAGTATTGCATAAATGTTTTTTTTAGCCTTTTTAAAAAAGTATTCTAAAATATCGATAGCACACGCCCGTTTCACAAAATCTTTTAATAAATTTATACTCAGCACATAACACCGCGCTATATATACACTGCTAATAGATATAGAGTTACATTAGTTTTTTTATAATTAAAATACAGTATCCGAAGTAAAACACGATGATAGACACAACGAAACTATTCATTTAATTCTGAAACAGTCACTAATTGCGATAAAAAAAAACAAAAAAAACTTTTTTATCGTATTTAAATTTTAATCATCTTTTGTTTTCGTTAAGTTTACTTTAAGTTGCATGTTAAAAAAACATTAAAAAACGAATATTCGAAACCGAAAACGTATTTATTAAAAACAAAAAAAAATAAAATATATACAATTCATGGTTTAATCTTCTCGCTGTTAATACTGTTATTGTGTATTATTAGTATAAATAATCACATTAGGTATATTTAAAACAGAGCAATGTTTGTAAAAAAAATTTTAAATTTTATACGTCAACTAATAAGTTGTCCAGTCAAATAAAAAACGACTTTTGATTCGAAAATTTTTGAAAAAAAAAGTACCCGATTTGCGCTCAAACAAAGTCAAGTAGCCATTGTATACCTTCACTTCTCCTCTAGTGTTAATATGGTTTAGTTTATTGTCTATGTAGTAAAATTGATTGTCTAAAAACAAACAGACATGCGACCACAGGTTTATAAAATTAGTTTCACTCTCTTCCATTATTTTCAGTAGAGGAAAAATATTTATTATAGGAATTTATGAAATCGAGCCTGTGTTTATTTAATTCAGTCAATTCGTTTCCATTGCCCCTTTTTTCTTTCAATTTATTAGCCAATTTATGAAAAGCACTTCCAACAACGACAAAATCGGCCTCGTATCTTTGATCCAAATTTTCTAAACATATACCACCATCTAACCCAACTCTTTCACAAAACTGTTTTAAAAACCTAATTCTTTTGACCAACTCGATAGGGCTTGTTTTAAAAAAAAACGGTTGCCCTCCTTTCCCCGCTTTAATAGTCATTTGTAAAATAGCGAAGTTTATTTTATAACGTTGAATTTCGTTACAGACTTCTTTAATTTCACATTCGGAAACATCGCAATCGAAGGAAACACCAAACCCTTTATATTTTTCGATTTCAATTGAGTATTTTTTCATGAAAGAAAAAAACTCTTCTTTTGATGTAACGTGTAAATAAAAATTTCGAACTCTAGTGTGTAAGATTTCTAAAAGATAAGATAAAATTTTGTAAAAATTATAATCTAATTTGATCATAAAATGAAGATCAACAGCTTTTAGGTTTGACAATCTTGTAATTTCGACGATTTGATTAAGGCCAAAAGATAAGTTTGCACAAAATGATGTGTCGATTATGTCAATGTGTAAAGATATTTCTGAAGCTGGTGTTGTAATAAAATCAATTAAATTTGTTAACGGGCAGTCTAATATACTTATTGAAAGCTCTGGTTTTATCATGGGTTAAATTTATTTGTGTTTTTTTATATTTTTTATTTGTTTAATTTATATTTATTTTTTGATTGCGGGGTTTCCAATAAAATATAAAAAATCTGATTTTAATATTTTAAGTTATTAAAAGTAAAAGAATATATATAATGACAAAATATAGATCGAAAATAAAAATTAAAGTAAGAAAAATACATTTTATATTTTTTTTACAGAGGAAAAAAAATGAAAAACACCTTAGTTAGTTTAGACAACTCTTAAGTACAAGAAACCACATCGGATTTGCGACTCTACGTCCCACACACAAGGTTTTTAATTTAAAAAATCGAACTTTGCATTTAAACGAACGTTTTTCAAAATTAAAAAAATAAGTTTCATGTACAATATAAAATAATCGTTTTATGAGTTCAATAGAAATATTTTAATTTTTAGTCGGTTTTCAATAAAAGAATTTTGAATATATACTGAAATTTTTAATCGTTTGTTTTAAAAACTTTTAAAAAAAATTTATACTGAAATCAGAAAACGTTTGTTTATGTCAAACTGAAAACACATTTATTTATATTAAAAATTGTCTATTTAAAAAAGAAAGTCGTTTATTTTAAAAAAAACGTTTTTTTTGATTAAAATTTCGCTTTAAATATTCGAAATAACGTTTACCAAAAAAAACGTTTATCTGGGTAAAATACACTTTATTTAAGTGAAAACTTTTATATTATATGAAAATAGAAAAACTAAAAATATGAAATTCTTTTTATTTTTGATGTTTGAGTAATTTAAAAATTTTTTAAAAATATAAGAGCTTAAAAAACATTATATTGATAAAAGACAAATTATTTTCATTTATAATACCAGAAGACAATCATAAAGCTGAAGCTCTCAATAAAAACAAACCAAGTATTTTTCTATAGCTTACACTGTTTTTTGCGTTTTTAAAAAAGTTTGTTTTTTTATTTCTCTTTTATATAATGTTCGTTACGTTGTTTAGCTGCGGAGAGTTGAACTAATAAATAAAACATGCTTTTGACTTTGAAATGTTGCGTTTTCTCAACTTATGTAAGAAAATATAGATAGTGTATATACAGAATTTGATAACCAATACATGTGTTTGGCCTGATACTCGACTATCAATGTTCTCTATTCGTTGCTTTTTTATCACTTCATAATATAAGCTGAATTGTGCGGAAAGATGTTATTTGATAGTGTTACCGATAAATTTTTTCATTTATCGCCTTGTATATATATATATATATTCGATACAAGATTTTTGTCTTTGGATATCGCTTATAACTGACATCATCAGTAAATTTCAACAAATATAATGAAATAAGAATCTTAGTTGTAAAAGATTCTTATTTAAAAAAAAAAAGTTTTATGACTGATGTAAAAACGTGTTATATTTATTTGTAATAAGTAAATACTTTTTTATTATAAATCAAAAAATGGAATTTAAAAGAAAACGCCGTTAAAACGCATTCTTTATAAAACTTGTATCACTATTTTTTTTATATATAGCTAATATAGAACGAAGTTTAACGGAAACATCTTTAATTTTAATTATATAGTGATGCAATTAAGAATAATTTTGTTGTTCAACGCAATTTAATATATGTAAAGCAAAAATCCGTTATAATTCGGCGTTTATTCAAATGTCATAAAATCAAATACATAATCTTTTATATATAATACTATTTATCTTAATCAATATACAAAAATAACCTAACATTCATTTATTCGAAAATATGAAATATAAAAGACAATCGAAGAGTTTATATTTATTTGTTTATTTTATAAACCAATTTGACTTAAACTAAACGAAAGATAAATTAAGATCTTTTTTTGTTGTTTATATTTTAAAAGTTTTTGATTTTAGTGAAAAACGATTATAGCAAAGCCAAAAGCAAACAATTTTATAAACGTTGAACAAAAACATATATTTTCAAAATAAAACGTACTTTAGCAGCTAAAACTCAAATAAAAAATAAAATATAGAGAGTGATCCTGAAAACTTTTTTTTTTTGAATAAACAAAAAATATTTATACTTGAAAAAATTATATTTAAAAAGTTTACATGCCGAATGTATAGTGGAAAACCTAGAATCAATATTTTAATCTAAAATATATTTTTTATACAAATTAATTAAAGAAGTCTCGTGGTAAAATACGGAATAAAAAAATTAAATAAAAAATTTAAATATTTTAAGTAAAAAATTTTTTCCGTATCTACCACAACGCTTATTTAAATTTATTTGAATAAAAAACATATTTTAGACTAAAGTATCAGTTTTGGATTTTATCGACACTCGATTTTAACTCTGCAGTCTTGTGCAATCTGATGCGATTTAAAACAAATAGTTAATATCACTTGCGTAGTCATTTTGGTCAAATACTCAGAAGATCAATTATTCTGAAACTTTTCGGTTATTAAAGTTTTAAAAATAATAATTTTATAAACATATGTTTAGTTTGCTAAGTGTATCTGTCGCAGCATTCACAGTGGTTTTAACACACAGCATTTTCGTTTTATTGTGGATGTTTAATTGTTAATAGCAATATGGTTTTTTTATATTTAAGCGATAACGAATAGAAAAAACTGTTTTTTTCTGTCCCAAGGTATTTTTAGAACTCTGTTTTGCTTTTTCTTATTTGTGCAAATGATTTAATTTGATTCAAACGTTTTTGAAAAATGTTAAAAATAAAGAAAAACCTTAAAAAATACACCCTTTCTCCAATGTGGGTATTTTACTTAAAAAAGAGAGTTCTGAAAAACCATTATTACTCAAGGCCAATTAAAGTGTGTAATGTGTATATTATAGATCGCAAAAGCAAAGGGTAATAGAAAAATTAACAGAACACTTAACATTTGAATAGACAAAATTATTTATTTAAATTGATAAATGAAGTTTAAATAAATTCGAAAGTTTTCATGAAAAAACATGTTAAAAACAGGCGTTTTTTATTAATAACGTGTTGTTAAGTTTTTTACCTATAAATTTATTTATATA
>SBJP01000628.1:0-12408 GCA_014805705.1 Cucumispora dikerogammari
TATTGTAAAAACCAAAAATACTTAAGTGATTAATATATTAATTCCTTATCTACTATTGCACTAATGTAAGTATCTTTCTCACTGTTACTTAACGCATATTCTTGTCCCTTTGTAATCAACAATACGAGTAGTGCCCCCCTCATCAACATTGGGGTGATTGAAAAAAAGATTCCGCTCAAATATTTAAAACAAACTTTTGATAATTAAAATCACGAGAATAATAAAAATTACCAAAAACCAAAATCACCTCCCCCCACATTGCTGTTCATTGAATTTTATTGAAAGCCAATCGAGAGAATCGATTATATGTTATCATATAGTTGATAAGGCAATAAAATATACACGATTTTTAATAAATATGGCTCCATTTATACAATTTTCATTTGTATCTTTATGGCCCCTATGGTCGTCTGCTTTCTCGAAATTAAGTAAAGTTACTCTGCTGAATTTGTTTTTATCTTTTGTGACGTTTTTGGAAGCATGAACAACATAAAAGCCGACTCCCAAAATCCATAGACTGCAGAACCACTTAAGTTTTTTTGTCAGTCTCATTCTTATTTTGTAACTATTAGATATAATATTTTCAAACACTTCGCGAGAAAGTTGTTTGGCATAAAAGATCATTTTTCTGAATTTTTGTTTTTTTATATGTGCAGATCTCTTCCTCGAATGCACGCCTGTTATGTTAAAAAACTAGAATTAAAAATACGCGAATCCGAGATTTTAATATCGGATTGATAAAATTATCTTTGGGATAATAACCTATAAAGTCTATCTGGAGTATAAACATTCTAAAGGACTGGGTTTTCAGCTTTAACATTATTGAACATATGTTTATTATATTTAACACAAACCTTCGCAAATACAAAAGACTCATCGTTGTCATTGCCCTGTTGTTCCGCTAATCACTTGTTAAATTCTTATAACTCATTGAACATTTGAGAGACGTATCAATTGAGATTTTTTTTTGTTGCCATTATCTTTTATATTATTTTTTGTACAATTCGAATGAGATTAGATTGACATGCGGTGATTTAAATGAAAGCCGATTATCTGTTAGATTAAATGTTTGTTGCATCATTATTTATTTCAGCGAAGATTTTTATTATAAGCTTCTATCAGAGAACAGTGGAGTCATGGGAAATTTTTAATTAAAAAAAGTTGACATATTTTTATTCATTACTAATATTAATATAAGAAAAAAAGACACATGGATGACGCTGAACTAAAGCTAATAATAAATAAATTAGATGCAATAAACAAAAGACTTGCTCTTTTCTGTGAATGTGAAAGTGTCGATTTGGTTGTTTTAAATTTAAATAAATTGGTTGGTGTTTGTTGATTGTTTTGTTATTCTAAATAATTTGAGAGCAAGTGTGTTCTATCTTATGAAAGGGTGTGAAGCTTTAAACATTGTAAACTCATATCGTTAGTGCATTTATATGTCACAACATATGTTTTTGTTATTGATATGTAGACTACACCTGCTCGCTAGTACATACTTTAATACTCAGATACATCATCTCTAAAAACAAAATATGTTCAAACACTTTTTATTTACAAAAACCTCAGCCCAAGTTCTAAATCATAACGATATCCAAATGAAATAAAACAGCCATGGTGAACTCAAGCTTTGCCCAATATCCTTTATCATCATCGAAATAAATAATATAAAAAACATAATAAAATAATCATGAAAGAAAAAATACTTTCCCAACTAATCTCAACATCTCAAGAGATTCAAACTTCACTAGAAGAACTCACCGAGTCTCCATCCCTCAACGCGCTTAACACTTTAATGATCCAAATAAATTCTCATAAAAACATGCTTAAAGAAAGCAGTTTCTTATTCCATAATAATTCGGTATTCAATAGATTATTAAGCCTGTCAAATGGCTTCATTGGGGAACTTAATGAGATTCGTCGATCTTTACATAAACAGGCGCATTATAATTCTGACAATATAAATAATAATAAAATACTTTGTTCAGAATCAGCTGATACACTGGTTAATAGTTCAATTGGCGGAACAGAAGTAAACAGGCGACTTTCACATTTGATAACTTCAGCATCAAGTAACTTATCGAATTTGACTTCCCAGGGTCAATATATGAAACAGGGAAACGAGTCTCATCATTTAATTGACAAACAAATGCATTTAACACTCAAAAGGCTGAAAGATATATATGTGAGAATTAAAACCGATAAGAGGATTGTTGTAGGGGGGATGTTGGGGTTTGGCGTTTGTATTTTAATTATTAAGTATTGTTTTTTTTAATAATATTTTGTAGAACGGCAGTTCTTTATTATAAATATGTTTCCATTAAGGAAAATATTTTATTGTTTCAACTCTGATCTTTAGTTTTTATGTTAGGTATATGTTTTTGATAGTAGTCTCGTTGTGTTTATAAGCTTTTAAACAAAAAACTTTCTTTGTAAAATACTATTTTTATTTTATTACTTCTTCTCGGCTTCAATAAAATCTTGTTCAACCCCTCATTTTTTTTTTCGAGTTAAATTATGTGTTTATTTAAGAAATATTTAAAAAATATTTGTTTATGAAAAAAAATGTAATAAAATATTTTATACCCATGTTTCACCAATACTTAATTTAAGCGCTATAGATATGTCAAATTGTAACATAATTTTGCATATTGAAGCAAACAATCTGTCTATCTACTTATTTAGAACAATTCAAAAGTTATTTTAAAATAACAATAGAAGAGGATAAGATTGACAATAAAACTTAAGATAAATTAAAAAGGGACATCTGGTATCTTTAAAAAACAACATATGTTACTACATAATTTAGAAAAAAGCTATTGGTTAAAATAATCATTTTTTTATGAGCACACAAATTAGATCTCTGAATATTTGAAACAACTTTAAAGCAGCTTACTTTTTATTGGTCTATCTGTATGTTTAAATAACATATATCAAGATGAGATCGATCAAACTTCTTAATTTAATACAAGTATGAATCAAACAGAATATAGACAATAAACAAAAGCACCTACACGAATGTCACTGTCTTTGATATAAGAGCCAAGAAAAAACTCTTTTTTTTCAAAATGTGTAATGTTTTTTTTTTCTCTAGAAACATCGTATGACTTAAGAAAGTTCTATTTCCTAAACGTTTAGAAGAAAAACCATCTCATAAGTCAATAGTAACCTGTGGAAGAAAATTCTTTAGCATTTTGCTTTGTGAATATTTAGATACGCTAAGAAGCTGTCTTACTTTCTGATAAAAAAACTTATGGGTTTATGGATATATAACATATAAAAAAAAAGTAAAAAAAAAACAAGCCATAACATGATTGTGCACGAATAGAAAAAATGTGCAAAAGCGACAAAATCAGACTTTGACGACAGAATATTCTAAAACTCTAGTTTTTATCATCCATAGATCAACAACAAAATTAAGTATAGAGTTATTATTCTTATGCTTTTTCTGTTTATTTTTAAAGTATCACAACGGAGTCATAGAACACAAATAAAGTATTAGTAAAAAAAACAAACAAAAAAATAAAGCATGCGGTTAATGTATTAAGTCGCAACCACCTGGTTGTCGCCAACGTGCCTGGGTTTTTTTATTCGTTAATTTGTCTATAAAATTAAGTATAAAAAAACATTTTAATAATAACTAAAAAAAATAATCTTTTTTCAATTCATAACCTTCCTTCTAAAGCGTTTAAAAACAGCGATAGAGAAGTTTTCATAGTTGTTTTTTTATAACACTGAAGCTGTACTCTTGCGTAAGCTCTATTTCCGGGGAGTAGTTAGTAGATGTTTTTATTTGGACAAGATCGCAGCTTTATTCGTCAATTGAAGTAGTTTTATGAATTAATATATGTAATATTGTTCATAAAATTAAGTAGTTTTATGCATAAATATATCCTATTTTATGCATTAATATAAATATCTATATTAATATATAAAAATACATATATTAATGCATGGATTATTTATATTTATGCATATCACCAGTTATATTAATGCAAAAAGATATTTATATTAACCACCCTTAAAGAAAAAAACAATTTTTTATGTTTTTTTTAAAATGAAAAAAAATAAAAAAATATTTTGGGAAAAAACCAAAAAAAAATTTGTAAAAAAAAACCAAAAAAAACTATTGAAAATACGGTAATATAACAACAATCTAAAATAATGGACAGTTGTTTATACACGTCTTTTAGAAGTAATTTTAATTTTTAATCGGTTTAGAACATAGAAAATTAAAAAAAAAAGAAAAAAATGTTTAACTTCATCAACAATTGTTGTTTTTTAGGCACTTTTCGCACTATTACTTTTTTTAACATCTTTTCCATCGCGAGCGAAATGATGTTTACCCCAACAATTAAATTTACAGCATAGAGATAACTTGCATTTCTTACAGTAAATTTTCGTTTTTGTGATAACTTTAATCTTATAACATCTATTGCATCTCAAATAGGCTTTAGTGAGAGATTTTTTGTGAAGTTCTTCCATATATATAAAGTTGTCACTTTCTAAAAAAACGATTTTAGTCTTAGGCTTTTTCCCTATAGAAAGTTTCTGAGTTCGTGAACTGAGGCCATTTAAACTTTCTTTTTTTTTTCGTTAGATACATCTAGACTCACAAAAAACACCCTGCTATTTTCGGAAATGTCTAAGACTATATCGCGGTGTGTCATTATTAATTGTTGAATTACTACAACTCAACTGATATGGTGCAGAGTCAAAGTTATTTTTATCAAATTGAAAAATATCCATCGTTTCATTTTCAACAAAAGAATCGCTCATGTCAATATCAACCTCTCTGTGTATAAAAGCCAAAGGCATACTTGTTTCAGCAACCAATTTTTTCTGATTAAACGCCGTGAATGGCTTGTCTATCGAGGTTTGCTCATATAACCAACTGGAGACGGTCAAATTAAAGTCTAAATGTAACACGTTTTTGCTTATATGCTTTTTTTACAACACGAAGGAATTTAACAAAAAAATATCAATTAAAAACAATGAAAATTTCATCGTTCAGCGTTTGGTTTTTCTTTTGATATAGTAATTTTGTATGTATTGGCCACGTATATCGACTTCATTCATATTGTTGTTGTAATTTGTTAATAAATTACATCTTCTTCGTTATGTTGAATAGTTTTAGCTCTCTTCCTTTTATGTTGACTTCTTTCTCTGTTTCACTAACCTCACTTTCATATATCTTTTCTTAAGTAGAAATCAGAATAACAAGTTTTCTATCGTTTAATATTATCGCATTCATATGTGATTTTGAAAATAAAAACAGCTTGTTTTTCGTTTTTTTTTCTTTTTCTTGTTTAATTTCGTCCGGTAAGCCTATTCGGTTTTTTCTACAAGCTCCTGTTTCGAAAAACTCTTTCCCAATAAGTCTTCAAACAACAGCGGAGATGATAGAAGTTATTCATAAAAAAATGTATGTTATAGTGTCTGTAACAACCTTTCAAATAATTAACTCTTTCAGAGTTAAAAGTTTTTTCCAGAAAGCAACTTAAATCTATAACGTAGCCACTCTCCGAACTACAAAGCATATACAGTTTTATTCTCATCTGTTAGCTTTGTTTTATTGTAAACTAGAGCCCCACATTCCCCTTTATGGAGTATCGTAGATTCACTATAGCAACATGCATGTCAGGTGAATTTAATCTAAAAACAGTTTGTTCGTAGCATCTATAATATTGCTGTTTTTTTTTGCTTACCCAATTGTCAAGTTTCAAATCAGACCATAAATAATTTGTCAATCTAACGTGACGTCGTAAAAAAGCATATCTCATGTATGTGATTTTGTCGTAAACGTATTTTCTTCGTAGATTTATTAGCTGTGTTGGAGGTAAAAACCAATATAATTTTATATTTGGTAGATTATCAACTTCAATATACACTGTAATCGATAAGAAGACATACAGCTCTTCTTTTGTAGAATAATTGAGCTTTTTGTTCGATGTTCTTGCAGCTTTGATACTTTTATTTGTTTGAGTAAATAAATAGTCAATAAAACCTTTTCTAAAAATAATGTTAGAATATCATTTAAGTTTTTATACTTTGGATATTCCGTGTCTCGGAATGGAATATACTCTTTTAATCTTAGATTTTAAAGACCGATCCCCCACTCGTATATCTTTTCGTTTTCGGACAGTGACAAGTTGTGTTCGAGTGGAATATCAGATGCAATAAAATCGCTGACTTCGATTTCAAAAGCGTCTTTATTCTCTCCCTTGGTTTGTTTTTCTTCGATTTTAAATATATCTTTGGTGGAATTTACGTTCTCTTTTCTTGGATCCACGAAACCTTTCATTTTCTTTTGGGGCAATTTCGGAGTATTCATCAGAAGGGGAACTGAAAGATTTGTTCGAGGACGACATGTTTAAACAACATTACGATTTCCTTTGTAGTAACGTCCCCTTCTTTTTTACTAATTAAAAACTCTTTAATATATCTCGTTCAACATATATTCGAAACGTTCTTGTGAAGAATGTATATGTATCTAAAACACAAACGTGTCTTTTTAGATCTTCCAAAAGGAGTTATTGTGATTGACCTTTAATTGATCTTATTTAATCTAATTACGACTTCTAACATTTTGTAATCACGGCTGAACTCTTTTTTTTTTCATTTTTTTTTGGTACCATATGGTACCATAATTTTTTTTGTATATTTTTTTTGGTATCATATGGTACCATAATTTTTTTTTTGTATATTTTTTTTAGTACCATATGGTACCATATTACTTTAAGGGTTAATAAATAATTCTGTATATATTAATGAATATTTTTGTATATATTAATGAATATTTTTGCAATATTAATGGATGATTTCGCATATATTTATACGTAATTTTGCATATATTTGTGAATAATTTTAAATATATTAATGCAAAAGCTGCAATGCTTACTTAATTAGCGTTCTCTTTAAAAGAATAAAAACTAAATAAAATTTACTGACCATGATGATTGCAAAAAAAAACAATTTCTTTTGTTAAAACCATTACTCTCTTAGAAGAAAACTTTTCTTTAGTTTACAAATATCAAAGAGTAGATGATCTTAACTCTGCTGTTAAGATGATTAGTTGTATATATAGGTTAACAAGCAATATTGAAGGTAAAAGAGATTTCGACGCCCAAAACGCTCTCTATAGCGATGTAAAAATTATTAAAGAGCTAGTCGCCAGAAAAACAAAAAACAGTGCTTATAAGATGCCCAGTGAGTTACATACTACGTGGGGAAGCTAGTTCTCGTGAGGCAGAAGAAAATCACTTGTTTCAAAAAATTTTTTTATGATGCTTAAAGGCTTCTTTTTGTAGGAAACACATTAAGAGGCGGCAGGCATTTCAAACGACTAGATAATTAAATCTCTCAGATACTTTTAATAAAACAATGGTTAAATTAAACATAAGATTCTGTCCCCCCCTGCCCCAAAAACATTTCGCTATGAAAACGAAAAAGAGTGTTGAGAGTGAATGCGACTCTTCAATCGAATGTTTTTTTTTGTGTGTTAAAATGTGTTTTTTTAAGAAAAATAGATTTTGTTAGGTGTGTTGTAAGATGATGTTTTTGAAAATAAAAAAATCAATAAAGATATAGCATGCTTTGTTTGGGTAATAAATGCTTAAAAAAGTAACTTAGTATTCGAAAAGATTCTGTTCTTTGATTTGCGTGTCTTTTTAAAAACAAGTGTTGTGTTTATTTATATGTAGTCGCGATATACTTCTATAAATGCGAACATACATGAATTAGAAATTGGTTTGATAGTGTTGAGTCATTTTGAATATAATCCGAACTAAATTAAAACAAGAAAAAAATCTAGAAATTAGTGATTCAAAATTCATTGTCGAGGTGAATAAAATCAAAGTTATTGAAGAGAAATTAGAACGTTAAGAGGGTTCCAAAAACAATTTGGTGTGTTAGATGTTTTTGTATAATTCTCAAGCAATTTTTTTATGAACACGTAAAGAAACTAAACTTCAAGATCTTCATAGTATCGTGAAAAAAAATAAAAACAATCAATATTTAATAGGGTTGAGCGACGAGATTATTCTGGGCTTGACAAGGTTTTTTACAGAATTTGAAGATAAATCATCGTATGCACTTTGTAGATCTAAATACTTTTTAATTCATACCCAAGGCATTAGCGCGTTATGTGAGATATTAAAAATACATATAAAAACCAAAATAAGGCTAAAAAAATATTACGGGTTTTTGTTTTAGCATTAAATTTAAACGAGGTGAAAACATGTGTTTCAAAAATAAACGATCTTGTCCCAAGTTAACTTTGTTTAATAATTCGAATTAACTGTTTTTTCGATTTTTGTCTAAAATAGGGCTTATATTCAATTTAAAAAAAATATTTTTTTTATGAGACAAGATTTAATTTTTTTCAATCGTTGCAATATAAAAATGTAATTGGAAGCAGAAAAAACATATATATAAAAGTCTGTTCTTTTGCTGTTAAGTTTGGTTGGGGATCAATCATAAATTGAACACGAATGAGTTTCTATTGCAGAGAAATTTATGTTGTCTTACAGAACACCTTACAAAATAATCTATGTACGACTTCATTCTACGAATTTACACAATCTTCAGAAGTTATGGGTATCAGCAGAGAATTTATTTCACAGAAGAATAATGAACTTGTCACAATGCTGCATATACTAAAGATTTCTTTAAAAAAATGGTGAAAGTGAGCAAGTTACTGACACGATCTTCTGATCTAAATTCTATTGCGCACGTTTGATCTTAAATAGATGTCAGACTGCTTATTCGAAAATCTTCTTATTCAGAAATCTTCTTGTTCGGAAATCTTCTTATTCGAAAATCTTTTTGTTCTGAAATCTTTTTATTCAAAATTCTTGTTTTAAACGAAACGTAGCGAACGACCCAACGAAACGAAAGAACAAAACGAAACGAAAGAACAAAACGAAACGAAAGAACAAAACAAACAAACAGAAACAAACAAACAAAACGAAACAGACGAGAACCAACGAACCAACAGATTTCTGAAAAAAAAATTTTTTGAACAATAAGAAAATTTCGGAACAAGAAGATTTCGGAATAAGAAAATTTTTGAACAACAGAAATTCCAAACAATAAGAATTTCGAATAAAAGGATATCCAAAGAAGAAAACGACACGCTTGCATAGACAATAGTTTAAAAAAATCTAATATCTCTAAAGACGAGCTCTAGCAGTAGAGTTAAAAAAATTAGTATGATACACACAAAACTCAGATTCGCAACTATTGTAAAATTTCAAAAAGATTAAAAGTAGTCGTAAGAAACAAGTTTTACATATATATTATTATATATTCAAAGCAGCTTTTTTTTGTTCAGGTTTTTAAAAAGCAATTTTATTTTGATCAAGTACTATTAAAAAACTACGCAAAAAATAAAAAATCAAAACCATAACTGTGATATGGCCCTGTTAGCATAAACTCGGCCAAAAAAATAAATGCCAAAACGGCCGAAAAACTTTAAATAAAAAACCATAATAATTACAAAAAAAAAGAATCAAAAAAAGATCGAAAACATGAAACAAGAAAACTACATGTTCAACACTGACGATCGTTCAATAAATAATACAAACTAATGATGCTTAATGTATGGTTGTTTATTGAAAGTCATTATAAGCGCAAACAATGAAGTTATTATTGTTGGTAATCACAAACACGATCTCGATAGGGGTAAAAAACATAAATACAAAACATTCGCTTATTAAAAAAATAGGGTACACTGATTCGACTAATACAAAGATAGTCAAGAAAACAATCGAAAAACTCGAAAAATCCAGATTATTAAGAGCAGAAAATAAGCACACTAAGAAACAAGTGCACACGTTTAAGAAAATAAAATACAAAAAATATAAAACAAGCAACATACATAAATTTTAAAAATTGTTTTACAAAAAACGAGTTTTTTCAACACGCTTATGGCAGAAAAACAAAAAATAAATATATAATACACTTCTCAGACATCAACAATAAACATTTGAAAAAGCAAAAATAATAATTATAGATGACATTTTTAAAGCGAACAAAAAGATTTCGCAGAATTTTTACGTTCACTTAATAATTATTTATAAAATATTTTACAATGTGTTTTATAATGCTTAAAACAAATTAGAAAAAAATAAACGGCTGCTTTTTCAAACTAAAATCTTTGCTATTAATAAAATCCGAGAACATAATTATCAGTTTTGAACTTGGCTAAAAAAAACAGTCACAAAAACACTTCCACTATCAACAAATTTTTTTGTTGTTTTTTTATTTTTGCTAATCTAACAGGCGACACAAAAAAGGGCTTTGCTTCACATATAAAATGTTATTTCTATGTGTAAAAAATATAGAAGAGTATCAGAAATAGTTTTTTTTTCGACAAATTAGTACAAAGAGTTTTTTAGATAAAAACAACTATAATCAGAATAAATAATGAGAAAGTGAGCGAATTTTTTTGATTGTTTTAATAAAGCTTATTCAGTCGACCATAAAAAATTAATATAGAAAACTGATTCATAAACTGTCATTCCATAGTCATTCAAAATGTCTCGCGAACAACTAACAGTCTAGAAGTGCGACATAAAAGTTTGAATTTAAAATGTAACATAGCCTTTCGCAAAAATTATGACAATTTTTAAGGGTTCTGATAAAAGACCCCGAAATGGCCAGATTAAAAACGATTAAACTTAAAAATAAATTGAACTGGTGCAAGAAAACTTTAAAAAAGATAAGAAATTAAAAGTGATATGTTTATTTTTAAAAAAATATCATAACAATAACTTTAAAAAAATTCTAAATCAAGTACATCACTAGAAGTTTATTAACTTGCTTGATTTATTTTTTTAAGATATATATAAAATAATCTATTCTAGTCAAGTTGTCGCTTTTATTTTTTGATCGAGTTTGTCGCTAAGTGGGTCATAGCCCAGTTAGCTTAAAGCGTCTTTTTTTGTGAGTTTTTAAAATGTAAATTTGTTTTAACTCTGTAGTATTAAAAACTACGCAAAAAATTAAAATTTTTTACCATGCGTATAGCTTATGTTAATGTACCTAAAAATGTTTTTGAGTTCTTTTAATGTGTTTTTTACTAGGCAAAGCCCTTATTTTTCTTATGTCCCCTTTTTTATTAGCACACAGTGTATAGTGCATTACTCTAAAAATATTTAAATGTTTATATGAAATTTAACAATTTACAAATCTTTTGTAAATTAAAATATATATGTTTTTTAGCTTTCTATCAAAGACAGACAATTAGCCACAGAAAATAATAGATTTTTTAAGTGTTAATTTTTTTTTTGAAAAAAACTATTTGATTTTCTCAAACACATAGTAAATCTAACTCTTGGATAAAATTAAACAGCTTCAATTCTTTCAAAAGAAGTTTCTCCTTATTGATAATAAAATGTGATGTTGTTTTTAACCGTATTAATTCGCAGTAATATACGAGTTAATAGGTGATAAGCAAATATGATTAATATTTTTTTTCTTGTAGCTTTTTGTAGTTTTGAAAAAATGTTAAAAAAACTTTCATCATCATAAACAAGATAAAAAGCGGGAAACAAACAAAACAACAATGATAATAACATAAATCAACGTGCCTTCTTTAAAAACAAACACAAAAAAGCACATGTTTAATTAGAGTAGCTTACGACACCAGAGTACTAGTCAAAAAACGCAGCCATAACAATCGAAAATAAATATGGGAATACAAGAAAAATTGTGTAAAATTTTAAAAAAACAAAAAAAAAGTGGGGGAGGTGAAAGTAAGCTGATTTTTTAGTAGACAAGTATATAACAAAAGAGAAGATATTATATCGCTTATCCCTTTCTTTCAAAAGCTTTTTTTTTTAAAAATCGAATTTTTTTTAATTAAAAAATATTTTTTTACTAAAATAAATTGAAGAAAATTTCTCAATAATTGTTAACAAAAATATCAATGAATATGAAAAGAAAATACTAATAAAAATATTAAAAAAACAAACAACGAAAAAAGAAAAACAATAGTGAGAGAAATATTAACTTAAATCTAAAAAACAAAATGCGTCTTTTAGAGTGATTGTTTTAAAAAATCAACTTCAGTATTATCAGAAGATTTCGAGAAATCTAAATTATGATACTCTAAAAACAAGGATCTACACAAAAGAACACATCACATTCTCTACACATGTCTCTTGTTTTTATTACAACTCTATGAGACCTACAATTTACACAAGCCTTTCTTTATGAATTCGTTACTTCACAAGCTAGTGTCTCTTTTGTAGTTTTATTTTCTTTTTAATTGAAAAGGTTTTTTGTTCTAAATCATGGTTTACACCTGATACTTTATTATAACATTTCTATAAGTAATTTGATGATTAATTTGGGATAAGTGTCTTTGGGGGGGGGGGGGGGGGGGGGGGGTGGGGAAAA
>SBJP01000630.1:0-12400 GCA_014805705.1 Cucumispora dikerogammari
TCCCAGAATGTTTAATCATTTGTATGAGATCAAAATGTTGATATTGATTTCAACACTTGAATCGATATGCTTTATCATTTATGTAACAACTTACATTTTATAAACAATTTAAAGACTATTTGTAATTTCAAAAATCAAAGCTGAAACATTCCTGTAGTGTTTTCCAATATGTAAAACAACTTTATACTTTTGAAACATTACCAATATCGGAGTGTGAACGAAATTAATGAACCGGCAAAAGTTTTTTTGTATTTAGAGTTTTTAACTCAACATCCCACTTCATTAATCAAGTTCTAAATATCTAAAATTTCCCCTAGGCTTTTTTGTTAGCTAAATAATCAATTTGAATAAACCTTATATTTTTAAGACACTTCAAATTTAAAAAATTGTCTATTATTAGATGACTCTTTTTTAACCAAGCATGTTACTACATTGTAAAACGGTTAATTGCTTCTTAAATGTTTTATTTACATAAGAAATATCGCTTTTTTATATGAGAAAGTTTTATTGGCGAAGATTTTATAAAATATACCAGCTTTATTGCTTTGTAGACGTTTTTATTTATTTTTTCGTTTTTTATGTTTGAACATTTGTTTTGTAGTCAGACTCTATTCTTTTTTTAATCAATTGATTTTTATCTATCTTTTATTATATTCGATATAATATAATTATATGGTTTAATTTCTCGGCTCAACTATGAATGTAAATAAACACATTTAAATCCAAAGTTTTTTTTTTAGCCCAACTTTTTCAAATAAATTATGTTTTTTTAATCGTTAATTTTTAAACCTTTCAAATAGTCTCATATCTACATTCTTTTAAAACTTTTTAATTTTTTTTCGTGTTTAGAGGTCGATTACGAAAGGTTTTCGAATTAAATAAATGTTTTTTTTTTAAATTTGGGTGAGATCAGAACAACTAACATAATGTTTCGAGCCAATTTGGCTTGTTTTCTACTCGAGTATTCACTAAAAAAGATATTGTGTTTTTTCTTTAAACCTAAAGCTTTTTTATTGCTTTTTTCAAAGAGGTTTTCTCGAATTTTTTGTTCTTCTTAAACATATTTCCACAATAAAAAGACACTTGGATGAATAGAAGCTCAGTCAAAAAAAAGCAGCGAAATTTGTTTTTTTTAAGCGAAAAGCTGTTTTATACTGAGTTCTTCTTAACCGAGTTTTAATATATATTATTCGAGAATGTTATTTTTATTTTAATTAATTTTTTTTATATTTTATTTAGACGTCACTGTTTTTGTACTGTTTGTCGTTGCAACGTTTTTTTTATAAGAAACTTTTTCAGCGAAATATAAACAACACTGAACAAAATCTAAATTTTTGCAGTTTTTTTATTTCAAAAAATTTGAAATAAAAACGACATATTTTCTTTTAGAGAAAAAATAATAATCGACTTGTATCATATAAACATTTTTTTTGAAGAATCTATATCAGCGAGAGCAACTTCTGTCGCTGTCGGGTCTGGTATAAGAAAATGCTTCTCTCGAGACTCGAATCAATAAAACTGTATGTTAATCAAAGCTCCAAGCATTAACAAAAATGCTATAACGTAGCGCGCAACAGCGTTTAAATACTCAGTAAAAAAACACACCAAATGCGTGAGCGATTCGAGAAATAAACAAAATCTTTTCGCTAACCGAATCAGCACGCGAAAGTTATGTGTTCTAGTATAAGCTATATCTTTGATGGTTTTTGTCTGATACTAAAATTCGATAAATGCAAAAAATGTTTTACATATTTTCTGTTTATATTAGTGCTCTTGGACTAAGAGAGAGAATATCCAGGCTGTCTGATTTTTAAGCCCAGAGCCTAAAAAGTGTGTACAAGACTCTTTTTTGAGCTAAACTTTTTTTTAATTAAACTCGATTTTTTACTCAGAGGCTTTAATTATAACTGCAATACAGAAAACTTCATGAATAACAAAATATGTATAAATTCGTTTCGCTTTAAAAGAGATCGAAACAAGTTAAGAATACTATACGAGGGCTAACCGTACAACAAAAAAAAAGTTAGCGATGTGATAACTTGAAGTTTGCTCGAAAAAAGAATTCGAAAAGCCCATACTTTCTCGAAACTGCTTCCAATTTCGTTTTTTGACTATTACACCTCATAGCCACGAAAAAAATAAAAAAAATATGTTAGCGAGTGTATAAAAAAAATAAAGACGAGAGCTTTAGAAACAACTTTGCGTGCTAGAGTTATTGTGTTAAAAACAATTCGAAAGCAGATAGTGAAGTGAGTGCCACATCTAGTTTAAAAGTTTATTGTGATGTGTTAACAAGAAAAAAAACATCATCTGTGTTCAAAATTGTGACATCGTAACTGAAATAACGCAAACCCACAAAGGATGAGCTCTTATATTTGTTTCTTGTATAAAAGACACAAAAAAATTTTAACATTCAACACGAAAAAAACATCGTTTATTTAACATACAACAGGGCTTGTGTGTGATGATACTTTTTTTCAAACGTACATTCTGGTTGTGATCAGTTGTTTACGTTCTATGTCTGATTAAAAAGTTGTTTTTTACTTTTGTTTGTGTTAATGTGTTAGAGGGTTGTAGATTCCTATGACAATATATAAAAGTTTTTAAAGAGCCTCGTTGTTTTAGAGCCGTAAAAATAATAATAGATTTCGAGAACGCTTTCAGCCGAATCTATAATTACAAGCATTTTGTCTTGTGACTAAATGAATGTTTGTTACAGTTTAGTCGAATCTTTTGGCTTATTATACAATCCTGGCAATTAGTACAACTAAACAAAACTACAAAAACTTTCAAATTTCACTGTAAAAAGATTTTTGCTCTTTCTTTTGTATTTCCTCGACACTCGAAGCCTTGACAACTAGTTTGGATTTTTTCCTCGCGCAAAAACATGAACAAAAACATAAAAGTACGATTAAGATGGTTTGTAGCTTCATATATAACAAGGGAAACTAGCCGACCAAAATCTAACTTCTGAAGCGTATACGAACAGTTGTATGTATATCTTGTACGACTAATAGCATTGGTGAAATCTAGAGTTTTTAAATTCAGTTAACAACACTACAAATTCTGATATATTTTTTCTTATTTTAGCGCTTTTAAAAGTTGAACAAAGTACTGAGATGCACTTTGTAGAGCCTTCACTTTCAAAAAAACAAAGTGCCGATGCGCAAGCTCTTATCGTTTTCGATTTATATGTATTTTACGATGTCGGGTTTTTGAAATCAGTCGCGACAGTTTTTATATTTTCTTTTGATTAAATTATAATTGATTTGAAAATGATTATTTTTATAAATATTCGATTTTTTTATAGTACATTTTAATTTTTATATATGCGGTTTTTGTTTTTGCTGTTAACGTTCTACTTTACGTTTTTAACTAATGTAATAACAGTGTGTAAATAAACAACAAGATAAAAAAGAATAAATAAAGCAAGCGGCCTTTCTTAAAAAATAATTATCTTGTATTCATTGTCTACCGAGCTGTTTTTTTAAAACTTGTTGATTCTTTTATAATATACCGAATCAAAAACTTTTTTAGAATAAAAAATGAAATTTTTTTGATATATGAGTAAAGTTAACAAAATTTCAATTATAAGATAAGATATATTAATTTTTAATACACAAAAAAATTTTTTCCAAATTTGGCTCTTAAACGCTTTTTAAGCCTTGAGGCTTTAAGCGCTCAACGGTAAAGTTCGATGCTGTAGAAAAATTTCAAATAATCCTCATT
The DNA here is from genome assembly GCA_014805705.1 of Cucumispora dikerogammari. Classification (NCBI taxonomy): domain Eukaryota; kingdom Fungi; phylum Microsporidia; genus Cucumispora; species Cucumispora dikerogammari. Next base: position 3,730 of record SBJP01000630.1, read on the forward strand.
TGTATTTGTGACCTTGAACTATGAGAGAGAATATTCGTAATTATAAATATATAACGACTTTTTTTTGATTTAAAACAGAGCAAGGGGGCGTGTGACTTGTCCACTTTTCTCTACTGCTATAATGCTAGTTAAAGATCTTACATTATAAATTAATTAAGCAAAAAATATTAAAGAAAATACACATCAAAAAGTAATCAATTTCTCTTTTTATTCAATGTCGATTGTGTAAATTTATCTTTCCTTTAGCGCTGTAGAGCCTCTAAGTAATTTAACTCTCCGATTGATAGTTTTAGTCTTTTTTTTCAATTGATCATATTTTTATTAAATTCGTTTAAAAGTTTTGTTTTAGTTGGTTTTTGAGCAATAAACGACACTAATATGTGTATTTACGTTCGTTTTAAAAAAAAATGAAAATAGTTATATAAGCTCTATGTTTTTAATTAATTAAATTCTGGTGTACATTTACGTAATTAACATTATAGTGGGTGGGAACTGAACAAGTTCCCCAGTTGCGCTACATAAACAACATTTTTTCTGGTGATAATAGTCTTTTCTAAATTCTTTTTGTTTTTTAAATTGTCGAATACATATAATTCTCTTTAGTTAAGTTATAGTTTTATGAAAAAGACTTTTTCCAGATCTTTTGACAATAAAAATATTTGAGATTAAATATGTCATATTTTTTATAAAATGTTTTTAAAAATAAAAACAATTTTTCCCATGTCAACGTTCAAAACGTTTTTCCAAGCAATAAAACTATCAATTAACTATATATTTACAACAACACAAACAAACGAGTCTCGAACCATCACAAGAGGAATCATTAAGACAGATAATCTGATAACTTCTAATAATCTCAATGACTTGAATCGTATAGAAAATCCCGATTTTGTGAAATTGAATAATTTTAAGTTAAAAGCCAATAAAACAGCCAACTCGTTTATATTTCCCACACTTGAACTTCGATATGAAAATGGGCGAGAAATTGGATTAGAAGCATTATCGTTTTTGGATGCCAATTGCTTGCAATTAAAAAAAAATTTGATACAATTCGAAAAACCTGTATATTATGGTTCTCTATGTTTTGAGTACAATTACAAGATGATTCTGATTCCATTCAAATCAACGGGCGTGTTTGTATTCAATAATACTATCGCCGGTAATACATTATATTTTTTTATGCTCGTGACTTTGTGTGATAATCAGAGTTTTACTATTGAAAAAAATCAGTTGCATATCATGGGCTATAAAGTTACAAACTTCAGCTTTATATTCCAGGTATCGGATGTTTATAGCTCTGTATTATTTAAAACTGAAGAGGGAGAGAAAACTACCACATACGCATTCGAGTTTCCAGCCGACTTTATAAATCTTCAATTTGGGTTTAGAATAAAAAGCAATAATAAAATTGAAACATATGATACTAACGTAAGTGATCAACACATCGTCGTTAAAGAAACAAATCATATATGTAACGAATATTATATTGCTTCGAATAAAACTCAAGGAGATATAATGAACAGATCATATATATCAGAAGAACAACTGACAGTAAACGACGAACTGGGTCGAGAAAACAAAGAAAGTTTAGAAGAAAAACAACCACAACATAATTCTCTAAACCAGGTTGGAAGCGGGGAGCAAGTAGAAAACAGTAGTTCACAGACTCGATTACTTGAAACAAAAAAGAAAAAAAACACTCTCGAGCAAAAACCATCTCGAAAACGACGAAAAAAGACACGAAAAAACACCTTATCGGCAGAAAAAAATACTGGGAAAGAGTTTAAACGAGATAATAAAGTCAAATGCATAATTGAGGATGAAGTTAAAACACGACATATGGAGTGTGAATCTGTAGTTGCAGTTGAAAGAAATGAATATAAAGAGAATCTTACAAAAAACGAGGATGGACAACAAGCTACAAAAGATGTTAATGATGAAGAAGATTTTTACAAACATATTATTAATGAGCAGCATAGAAAAAATATAAATGAAGAACAACCAGCGAAAAATGAAGAGGAAAAACAGACTACAAGAAGTGTAAATAAATCAAATTTCTCTGTGTTTGAGAATGAAAAGCATTCGACAAAAAATGAAAAACGAGTTCAAATAAATCAAGTTGAAAAACAACTGCAAAAGAATAAAAATGAAGAACAACCGGCTCTAAATGTAATTGAAAGAAAAAAACAGCTATCAGAAAAAGAAGTTCAAAAACAACTTCAACAAAATGAAAATAAAAAACAAAATACAAAAGATGAAAATAAACAGAATTTACTAGAAAATAAAACTGAAGGCAAATCAAGACGAAAGAAACAAATGAAAGAACTTACAGAAATTAGAGTTAAAGATGAACGGGGACAGGATATTTATAAAGATCACTCTGTTGTAGATATTTGTAAAAAAGTGCTTGCTCAAGATGGTTGTGAAAAAGAATTTAAAGCGAAGGTCGATGAAGTACTATCGCTAAAAAACCCAGTTGAAAATAAAACTACACGAGAAAAGTGGACGTATAATTCCGTAGATAATATAGACGAAGAAAGCATTGATATAAAGTTAAACATACTACAAGGAGGAGATTTAATAGAAAACAATACAATAAAAACTTTTACTCAGTCCTCAGATAATAATACAACAAACAAAATGTCTCGGGCACAAAAAGAAGAGATTGAATTAGATAATCAGAAAATTTTTTTTGAAGCTCAAGCCAAACAAAATGATTCGCATTTTGGCGAGCATTCTAATAAACTCAAAGCAGATAAAAAAAATGCCAACGATTTATACGAAAAATATAATAGACAAGTCGAAATAATTACAACAGACGATGGTGGATTGACCAACTCAATTGAAGTAAAATACCATAATTTGCCAATAGAAACCGAAAGAAATGAAGATGTTAAAAATAAACCTTTAAAATATTTCTTGAAAAATGAAACCAAAATCGGAACTGAAAAACGAGCTGAAAAGTTAAAGAAAGGCTTGCAAAGAAGCAATCAAGGTAGCCTATCTGTGTCTGATGAAAGTGCAGAAGAACGACACATAAAAAGCAGAAGAAAAACGATCAAAGATTTAGAATTACAGTCCCAACTCAAAAACCTTTCAGAGCAAGAAAAAGTTAAAATCCAATCTCAACAAAAACAACTTGTAAAACAACCAAAAAGCATACGACCAGTAAATAACATAGGGGCTGATAAATATCTGGAATCACGGCTTTCGGAGAATTATAATGAATCTAATGAAAAACTACACGGTGGTAATATAGAAACCAAAGAAAATAAAGGTGAAATAATAGAGGCTAAGATACATAATCTACAAGAAAAAACCGAACTCCCGTTCGTCGAAAAAAAACTTCTTATAAAAGACGTCGCTAAAAAAAACAATCTGAATGAAACTACGATCAGGAGAGAAGAACAGGGTGGCCTTAATAAGAGAAGGTTTTCTAAACGCCAATTGTTTTTATTTATTTTGTTGTTTTTATTACTTGTTGTTACATCGGTAGTAGTTGCTTCATTCTTATATCTGTTTCGTTAGAAAAAAGATAAAAAAACAAACAAAACATATTCTACTAAGTAAACTTTTATTTGAGATCTTTCTATAATTTTTTTTTACAAGCAAAATATACTTTTGGTAAACTATGTTTTTAATGTTTCACAGTGAATATTGCAATGGTTGTTGACTAATCTTCTAAAAAACAAACCACCTGTTTAAAAACAAAAGCCGCTAGTTGTAAATCAAAATTGATGAGTCTGTTATAACACGATCCAGTTATACTCTTTATTTTTGCGTTTGTTATGTGTGTCTTTTTGAAACGTATACAACTCGGAATTATAAATTATAATTGATTTAGGAAATATCAAAAGTTATATTGTAAATAAGTAAATTTTATGGTTAAAAAAGCAAAATATTTAACAAACAATGACATAAGTATTCCTTAGTTTCTTCGCAAACGTGTTTTCACGTTATCGAGAAACATCTTTTAATTCTAAAGCCAACCCCCCCCCCCCTTTTCTTAAAGGATTAACTATATTAAATAAATAAAAAACAAAATAACTGCTACTCTAAATTGATCAAATTCTCATACAGATACTACTATATATAATACAATCTCGGCTAGTGCGTATAATATTAGTATATATTTTACAAAAAACAAAACAAAACAAAGAAACGAAAACAAAACAAAACAAACAAGAAAATATTTATCAGTTAAATTATAATAAAATTATAGAACGAAACGGGCTTTGGCGAAGAAGGGAAGTGTTTGGCTTGTGATATATATTAACTAAGTAAAAATTTTATTATAAAACAACTAGTACAGTTTAACTAGTTTTTTCCAAAATCTGAGATTCACAATTAAAGCAAAACAAAAAAAGGCAAAAAAAGCTTTTTCTCACAAATAAGTAAAAAAAACTTACTTTTTGTCAAATTAATAAAGTACCAATATATTTCGAAAAAAAATACCTAACTCATAAAAAAAATACATATTTAACTTCTATAAAAAACCTTGCTACACGTCTTTTGAGCAAAGATCTATATAAAAAACGTATTTAAAAACGAGAATCATAGTTTCCAAAAAAAAAAGTTTTTTTTATTGATCACCTTCTTTTTGTATTTTTTTTGAGCTGCTGAAAAGAAGATATTTAAACATTTTTCTCCTTATAACTTTAATTAAGATAAATTACACTATATGTTAATTAAGCAAAAAAATATTAAGTGAAAATATAGAGATTATATAGTTGTTTTTCCCTTTCTTTCTATAAGACAAACGCAAACACACGTAATAATGCCGTTTATGCTTTTAAATCAAAAGCCCGACGAACGAAGCTTTTAATAAAAAGTTAAAAAGTTGTAAAAAAGATTAAAAGAGTTAAGACTAAGTTTTTCCGCCTTACGACGCAACAGCGACAAAAAAAGACTTTACTTTTTTTTAAATAAAAAAATGTTTTGATTACATCTTGATTGCTTTTTTTATAATTTTTCTACATAATTAAAATATATTAGCTTTTCATTGATTATAAATATAGTAGAGAAGGTGGACAAGTGTTTTCGAAAGATTTATTTAGTTTGGAAAGGTTTATGTGTTTTTTACTTAGCTTCGATTAAGAGTTTTACAGTTAAAAAATTTTTTATTGAAAAAAGCATTAGATTTTGTCTGATTATTGCGTCTTATGAATGAACCCTGTTTATATTTAGTCAATATCACGCTGAACATCGCAAAAGAAACCCCGGCTGTTTAATGGTTTTTTTATTAAAAGCGTTCGCATGTGTGTTTTTTCTTTTTTTTCGGGGCCGGTCAAAACTAATAAGTGAGATAGCGCTCGCCAACGTTAAAAATTGGTTTTTTTTTGTATGAAAATTTCTTATTTAAATAAATATTACTTAATTGAAGTATTGTGATCTTTTGATTAATTAAAATATAGTAAACACTCTAGTAGATACTAAGCTTTATTTAGGCGGAGTAAAACACAAATAAGTGATAGATAACGTTTTACAATGTTTAATATGCTTTTGCGGCTAGTAAAACATCTTGACAAAATAAAAGAAAGCAGTATCATCTCTTTGGTATGATTTGGCAAAAAATATAAATAAAAAAAACAAACGTTCGACAATACATAAATTGATTCGAGCTTGATTCACTTTTAATATACTCCCCTCTTATATATTAACATTCATAATACATCTTTATTTGAAATTCAGGGTCTCCCTCTTAAAAGAAACATTATACTACATCAACAAATCAATGTTTTAAATAAAAAAATCAGTGTCTCACATAAAAAAAATCAATATTCCAAATAAATAAAATAGTCCCAAATAAAAAAATCTGTGTTTTAAATAAAAAAATCAGAGTTCTAAATAAATAAAACAGCGTCAAAAACATGTCAAATAAAAAGAAAAAATGTATATATATAATAATAAGTATATTAAATAAGAAGCAATAATTTACGATAATCAGTTAGCATTTAAAGTGCGTTTTTACTAAGAGTTCGTAATAAATAAACGACTGAAAAACAATATACTAAAATAACACACTTAGTTATAATATTTCGCTGCAAGTTTTCAGACGACATTGTCACTGAGTTGTTTTATTTATTACGAGAACTTATTAAAACGATTTTGTAAAGCCAGCTGTTTATCGTAAATTGTTTTTACTTCTTCTTTAATATACTTATTATTATATATATACATTTTTTCTTTTTATTTGACATGTTTTTGAAACTGTTTTTTTTATTTGAAACATTAATTTTTTTATTTAGAACAAAGATTTTTTATGTATAACTATTTTTTTAAATCGGAAACCTTGTATATACACGTCTTTTTATATTGACTTATTTAATTAAAAGGAAAAATATAGAATTTACTTATTTTTTAATTAAAATAAACGCTGTGAGAAATACTATAAAATAGTTTGCTTCGTAGAATCGAGAATTATCTTGTAACTCAAAGCCCCTGCGTTTTTAAAACGTTTTTTGAGTTTGTTCGAACTAAAAAGCGAATCTCCGCCTAAATCTGTTTTTATCGAGCTGCTCATCTCCGGGTCTTCAATTGTTTGGGTTGATTTATTTTAGGTTTGTTTGAATCTGATCGGATTAGTTACGTATTGAAAGTACTGTGAAGTCATTGTTTAGCTGTATTTTTTATTTTAAAAACTTAAAAAAAAGTTATTTTTTTTTTATTACGATTCGTATATAAAAACTTATCTTTTGTTCTAACATTTAGTTATATATTGTGACAATTCTAACAATATAGAAGGATTTTTCCAGATTCCGTGTTTAGTAAAGTTTATTTGTGTAAATAGTTTAACTCATAGTTAGTTCTAGTTAAAAATATCCAAAAAATTTGTATTATTTTAGGGTCATTATAAAATATGACATAAAAAAAAGTGAGATTTAAAGTATAGCATAAAAAAAGATTAATTTTTAAAAAACGGTACAGAAAAATTGCATATTTAAAGCACGACATAAGAATGTAAAATAAAAAAATAAATAAAAATTGAAATATTAACTTTTATATAAAAGCTCCAAATAACATAAATAAAAAAGAACATTTAATAATTTAATGTCAAAACCAAGCCTTGTTTCTGCAGTCCTTAATCTACCAGGCGTTTTTCGGTTTTGTTATAGAAATATCTTATCAGATGTAAGCTCAAAAATATATAGTAGAAAAAACACAGCCGAATAAAAGTTATAATAGTTAGAATCTTAAAATGCTTTTCGATAAAAGTATAAGGATAAGGTCTCATCTTTTTGATAGAAAGGCGTCACAAATATGAATACAAGAACAAACATCTGTGAAAGACCCGCGACTCTGTGTTTTTTATGTATCAAATCTACAATAAAGTGATTAGCAGTAAGATAAACATTTTCGTGAGATTGTGATCTACTCAAAAACCTAGCAGATGTAACGTCGCTTGAAGTTATATTTAACTATTTCTCAAATATATATAACAAATTTAAACTGATAGGTTTCTTTTTTAAAATTTTTTCATATTGTATTTTTTTCAATTATTAAATCAATAATGTTCACTGTTTAAAATCTACCAAGCGCAGAAACCATAGATTTCACAGCGTTAGAATTATTAAAACTATAATTGTTTATGAGCACTTTGAAGTTTCTCAAAAAAAGTTCGATATTATTCATTTTTTCATAAAACTGTTCATAGTAGTTATTTTGATTAAAATTAAGATCAAAATTGCTGAAACTTTTAATATATATTAGAGTTCAAAACGTTACTATTGGCTGTTTAAATCACATGCACAATTTCAGTTTTTTACAATATGTTTAACAAAATTTAGTTTAACTGTGCGCGGGGTATTTTATCAATAGCCGACATTAGTTCAATAACACGATCTAACATTATTATACTAAGCTCGTTGTTAAGACCAAAATGTAAATTTAAAAAGTTTATAAAAACTTCTAACTATCCTAGTTTTCTAACTCTACAATGCAAAAGCTAGTAAAACCAGTTGATTGTTACTAACCTTGGCTACAGAAACGAGCAATGTGCCTTTGTTCTATTAGAAATACATATAATCGCACTTATACAAACTTTAGATTGTAAGTAAAGAAATTTTTACTGCGCCCGAAGTTGGTTAAAAACGATTAAAGTGGTTGTTTTCAGTCAGTAAACAAGCAAACACTAAATCTTGATTTAAGCTTTGAACTAGACTATTTAAATAACTCTATATGGTGAATAAAAAACTTTCTTGATTTTTTTAACAAAACTTTCTAATGCTTTATAAGCAGTGATGTGGTTCACTCGGATGGCGGTTTGTTCTGACATTGATTAAATTAAACCAGACGCCGTAACACTGATTGAAATTCGAGAAGTCAATTTTTTTATTCGTGTGTGTTACATTTAAACCAGTTGCTTCACAGCCATAGACGTGTAAAGCTTCTTTAGTTTTATTTTAGAGTTATTTATCTCTAGCATAAATTTTAGATTAATAATAAGCAGTCAGATTGGGTGCTTGCAAGCTAAAGAAAGAAATTCTTTATTCTCTCTTTTTATGATGAATCTAATGTTCATTTTGGAGCAGATTAGAAAACTGACTTAAAGATAAAACGATAATCTAGTATGTACATCCTACATTAAATTCAACACACAACTGAGAATATTTTATTGTTTTTAATTTGGACTCGGTTGTTTTTTGCTTATTGAATTTATATAAAAAACAAT
>SBJP01000631.1:0-12392 GCA_014805705.1 Cucumispora dikerogammari
TGTTTCTGTTCGTTTATTAATAACGACTTTGAAACTACAATCTTTCTCACTGCAACCAAGTACTAATCGTTTAAAATCTTTTTTTTGAACTAAAAACTTAACTTTGTTTTTGCTCATTTCCACACATAATTTCAGTATAAAATCGTTTATGTTAATGAATTCATTACCAGCCTTGAATTTATTCTCAGTTTTCTTTTAGTCATTTCTTAGTTATTCCATGGCTCCGCTTTTAATTTTATTTATTGATACACAAGAAAAATTTTAATTCGAATTTAATTTTATTTTGTCTATAAAAAAACTAACATGAGTGAATAACGTAATTGTGAATAGAAACGGTACATATGACTGATTTGTTTTTTATGCGTTGTTGTGTGTTTCGTAAAAAATTTTTATAATAAAATGTCTTGGAATTTAAAAAGAAAAAAAATTTTAATATAAACTAAAGAAACAGGACATAATGTTCTCATCTTCATTAAACATGTTTACACTACGAATGGGCAACACTGTGCAGTACTTGGCAGCTTTTTGTTTTTTTTGTTTAAACAAATGGGACTCAAAAGAAATTTACTTTTTTAAATAAAAACATAAAGCAATTAAAGTCTGCTTTTGTATGTATACAATATATTCTTAAAATTCAATTTAAAAAAAACATTAAAGCACTGGAGCTGACAAGGGTTTTGTCAAAAACGTTGTTATCTGTTACAGACATATGTTTTTTTTAAGAGCGTTTTTTAAACGCTGTTTGTTATTTTCGAGATAACTTACAATTCATTATCTATTGATATTTTTTACGTAAATACCAATGAATCCTATTCTTCTAAACTTTTTTTAGCTCAAGTTTTATAGAAATCTAGTGTGAACTGAAAACATTTAAATAAAATGCTGTTTTTTTATTACCAAAGTATCAAAACCTAACTCTTTAAAGTCAGGAAAAAAAAGCAATAAAAAAATACACTCTATTAAACATATCACTTAAATATCTGTATATAACTTTGTGAAAGAACTGTTTGTTTAATATTAGTCTTTAGAAATTATACGCATATCTACTAAAATTCAACTATTGTTCGGTTTTTCACTATACTTTTTTTGGGGTTCATTGCTTTTAAATTTTTTTAATTGCGCACTATTTTAAAAGTTTTCGACCAGTGAAAGAAAATAAAACCTATTTAATTATAGTTTGGCTCATAAAACCTTTATCAATAAAATGCGTTTACGTTAGTCTTTTAATGTGTTTGTTGTAAAAAAATCTGGGGAAGAATTAATTTTAGCAGAAATTTTGCGAAAAATTTGAAAGCAAATGATTTTATTTGCACAATTTGTTTTTTGTTTTTTCGAGTTCATTTTGTTTTATGAATTTTTTGGGAAGAAATCGTCTAAGAAAACTTTTTTTAGATAAAATTCGTTTTTCGAAAAAAATTTAGGTAGAATTTAATTAAAAAACTTTTTTGGGTAGAATTCGTTTTTCGGAAAAATTTTGGATATAATTCGATTAAAAAACTTTTTTTTAAATAGAATTCCTTTTTCGCAGAAATTTTGGGTAGAATTCGATTAAAAAGCTTTTTTTGGGTAGAATTCGTTTTGCCCCATAAAGTTATTTAAAAAAAAACAAAGTTTAAAAAAGCGGAGGTAACTGTAAAACAATACTTTCTATAAATCAAAAAGCTTGTATCAAAGATTTGGCAGATGCAAATCTATCAATTACGTTGGATGCAATTGTTTTATAATTTAATAAACATTTCAACTTACAGTTGATGACAATACTGTTAATAGATATTTAAAGCAGTAGGCTAAAGTTGGTATTGTTTTTCCCCCTTTTTTTCTTATATAAAAAACAACCCGTGGTAATACGAAAAGAACTCTATGAGATAACTAAATCGGTGTGCGAAAACTTCTAATTCTTAGTTAACTTCAGTTTTTTGAGAGCAAATAGTTTTTGTAAAGGTTGCAGAAAGTCTATGTTTCTGAAACCAAAAAATATTTCTGATGGGTTGGCGTGGCGTTGTAAATCATTAAAATGCAATAAAAAAGAAAATTCAATAAGGAAAAGCTTTGTTTTATTTCGTTTTAAAATTTCTTTCAAAAAAAATAATAGAAATAATTTACGAATAGTCTATCAATTCGAAAATTAAAGACATTAAACGCGAAGTTGAAGTGGATTATTTCACCATAAATACAGTTTTTTGTTTAATTTGAAACAAATTAAAATTTAAAAATTTTAACCAAATTAGAGGAAAAGGTTGTCTCGTTTAAATTGACAAAACAACTATACGAAAAGAAAATTTGAGAAAGGAAAAACTATTGCTGCCCTTTGGTGTGTTGGTGGTATATGCCGAAAACACAAAGAGTTTTTTTTTAAACTAACTCGTGTAAGGAATAAATCGACACTACACAATATAGTAAATAAACACGTAAATAAACGTTCAGATATAATAACAGATAAAAGGAAGGCTTATAACGGTCTTAACAAAGTTTTTTCGTCACAAAAAAACTTTGTGTGCTCTAAAAACCCATTAATACACACTCAAACTATAGAATCCATGTGGGGTGTATTAAAAAAGTACGTAAAAAATTACGGAACAAACGTAAATAAAAACCTGGGTTCGTTAATTTTGGAGTTTAAATATAAAAAAACTGAAAAAGACATTTTTTCTAGTTTTTCGCTCACTATATCGAATTAATCACGTCTAAATAAATCGTTTTCTGTTATTTATTTTTTTTTGAGTTAAAAAAGAAAAAAAACAATACTAACTTTAGCCGAAAGGGCTAATATGGCAAAAGATAGCTTACTTAAAACGAAGCAACTTTTGTCTTCCCCAGTATCTATAATGGGCTTAGCGCCGGTGAATTAAAAGCGCCGTTTCGTTGGTAAAACTAAGACATCTATTTATTATCATATAAGAAAAGCACAAAAATTTTTTTTACTATTTCAATTTAAATAAAAACTTTAAAAACACTCCAAAAAGATATAAAAAAAACATTTAAAAAAAACCCATGACAAACGAGATAACTTTTGTTCAATCAAAAAGAGGAGGAGAAAAGCCAATCCACAATCACTTTATTTACAATATAGATCAAACAAATAAAGGAGAAAAAAGATTTTGATGTAACATAAGAACATGTAAAAGAAAACTTTACACAAATCTTAAAAACACATATTTCTGTGTTTATTTTTATGATTACACACCGGATGACGAAAAAGCAAAAGCGCTACGTTTAACAACCAGCTTTAAACCAAAGCGATCAAAACAAGAGCAAGCGCAATAATAACATCTACAACAAAAACAGTAAGTGATGGTGACGCTGGAGTTCTTAATAAATACAAGTCTTTGATAGATCGTATCAACAAGATAAGAAATAAAACTACTAATAATTTTAAAATCACAGAAAAATACATTCTAAAAGAAATGAAAAATGATCTTCGGGGAAACCAGTTTTTTATTCAGATAGTGGAATAGCTAATCCTATGCGGTTTGTTGTTTTCTGCCCTCAAATTAGCGTAGAATTTATAAAGTTTACTGAAATATTCCTCGTCGAAGAGACTTTCAATATCGTGCCAAACGGTTTCACACAGTTGGTTTCTATTTACAGTATAGTTTGTGGTAAAACATATATGTTGTGTTTATTTTTGCTCAAAACGGAAAAAAAGCACATGTTACCGCTTTTAATTTTATTTTGAAAACTACTCAAATAAGCTCCCTGTAGATAATAACAAACTTCGAAGCCGGGCTAATAAATGCTCTCAAAATAACATTTTCTTTTAGTAAAATAAGAGTAGGCACTTTCCACTTCGGGCAGGCTGTCTGGAAACGTGGTGTCCAAGAAAGACTTTTCAGACACGAAGATAATGTGAAATGTCGCCGACTTGTAAAAAATCTTAACTTAACTTTTTATCGTTTCCCTGACATAAGAATTGCTTATTTCGAAATAAAAAAAAGCGCAAAAACTTAAGGACTATTCAGGGATAGAAAGATTTTTCGAATACTATCAAAACACTTACTTAAGCGACGAAAAAACGTCGGATATTGCGTCACGATATAAACCTAAATTCTGGTCTGCACATGAAAGGATTTTACACGACATTCCGCAGTCTACAAACCCAGTAAAAGGGTGGCATCGCTTTTTAAACAACTCAGCTTCGTTAACACTAAATATAGTTAGATTTATCGAAATAATTCGTATAGAATGTAAAGAGGTTAGAATAGCTTTTAAACATGTCCAATCGGGAAAATATATTTTTATTGGCAATCAAAATTTTATTAAAGAAAACAAGCTAAAAGAGATTTTCTGTTGTTACAAACTATACACATTGAGTAACTTTAAGTGGCGATTAATCAAGTCTACACTTGATCGATTGATTAAATTTTTTCATTAACTAATTTTTTTCTATCGACGAAACGGCGCTTTTAATTCACCGGCGAAACGGCGCTCAGCGTTTAAGAAAGGGATAATATGGCGGGAGATAGCTTACCTAAGACGAAGCAACTTTTTGTCTTCCCTAGTATTTATAATAGTGTATACGGACGTTGTTCATTATGAAAATAGAAAAAAATATTCTTTTTCGATCACAACATTTTTTAACACTCTTTAGGGATTTTTTGAAAGATTTTCTATTAACAGCTCGCCTATGAATTTTTTGGTATAACATACTGTGTTTATTTATTGTGGCTAAAACTAAAATGTTTTTGCTTTACTCAGCGGGCTTTGACAAATATGCGAATTCTCTTCTTAAACTTCAACCCTTGCTCAGCCTGTATACGACGGAAAAACCCACTTTATTCAAAAAATATAATTTTCATTGTCGTTTGTGGTTTTTAACATTTATGATAACCGCATAATGTGTTCTGGACGCGATTGTGTTCGGACAATTTTGCCTTTCGAGTACTAAAGCTACGCGTTTTAATTTAAAGTAAAAAAAACGTGCGCTCGATCCACGGTACTTTCACACACCTTGATGTCGTACGTCGTTTTAATCCACTTTCTCAACTCTTTAAGAGTTTTTGTACATCCGACGTCAATGTAAGTTAAAAGCGCGTTTAAAGTGAGGTGAAAGCTAATTACGCTTGCTCTTCTGTTTTTGGGCATTACCAAGCCTGTCCGCAAGTCTTTTCTGATAAGCCTGCTTATAGTTTAATATTTTATATTATACATTGAAGCAATCGACGACATCAAGTGGCATTCTAGAGACTTAGCAATAATGCGTCTTTTGTCTTCTTGAAAAACCTTTTGTCTTCTTTAGCGTGTCAGGGCTGTGGGCAATAGGATTACTAATAAATGATCTTCTTCATTCGATTTTGTAAATGTATAGCTGAAGGGGTTTCGTTAGGTGAGTTGTTATTCTCATTTTTTACTTTCTGAGTTAGCCCGCTGTTGTTGATTTCAGTTGTGTCTTGGTTGGTTAGGAGTATTTTCATTAGCAAAATTATTAAAATTTTGTTTTCTAATCATAATTTTATTTTTATAAATATAGTTTGTGTTTTGTATTTGAATGTATTTAATTCCTTAATATATGTTTGGCCGAAAAGCCGTTGTATTCACGAATTAAAGTGGTTTTTGTTAAGCTTGCCTTGTTTTTTGTTTTTTGTGTTTTGTATTGTTTTCGATATGTTGTTGCTTTGTGTTATTTATTTTGTTTTTGATCAGTATTATTATTCTATTATTTATGGTGTTTTCTATTAGAATTATTATATTGTTCAGGAAATTATTATATTAATTGCATCTGTTATTTTATTAAAATTAACAATTATTATATTGATCGAGAAATTATTATATTGATTGCAACATTTACTATATTAATCGGAAAGTGATTATATTGATTGCAACAGTTATTATATTGATCAGGAAATTATTATATTAATTGCACAATTATTATATGGGCTGAAAAACCCTATAGTTTAAATGTTATTTTTTAAACAGTCTTCTTGTTTACATTTATCTCTCCTACAATTTTTTGTATAGATAAAAAAATTTCGAAAAAAACGAAACTTTTTTTATAGAAAAGTACTTTTTATAGTAGGCACAGCTTCTATTTATGCGTTTATCTGCAAACGTCTAATTACTCTTATATTCAGCAAAGCGCAACTCTAATCACATAGATCACAAAAAGCAATTGCATCTAAAATATGATTGTTTTGAGAGAAGCGAATAATATTCTGCTTGTTTTTATTCAGTAAAGATTCAAGTATGACAGAAAGAACTGTTATTTTGTATGTTTTAGCTTTTTCGTTACTTAAAAAATTAATATGGTTTTTTTATTTACTGTATCAAAATTATTTTTTACATTCAAAAAACAACATGTTTTTTTTAATCAAAGTTTATTAAATTCACTTTTTTACTCAAAAACAAGGAAGTCAATTAACTAAACTCTATTCAATATCGACATGGTTGTTTTTTTATATTATTATTTCAGAAAAAAAATATAGTTTTATTTTATATAAAAAAATATAGTTTTATTTTATATAAAAAAATGTTGTTTTTTTTGATTTAATATATAAACAATTAATAAGTTAGAATTCGTTTTTGTACATTTAAATATTTATTTAAAATAACTATATGATAAAAATAATAAAATTAAAAAAATAAAAAAGTAAAACTAAACATATATAAAATAATAAAGATTGCGGCTTTTAAACTAAAGAAACAAAAAAAAGTTTAAATTTATTTATAGTTTTTTTGTTATAAACTTAAAAGAAAAACAAAAATATCTAATTAGGATTAACTATTTGTAAAATAACAGCCTATAAAAAACAAATTGTTCTAAAAAGGCGAACGTTATTTTGAATTTGTATTGGGCTTTATTTGTACAACTGATATCGAAATATTAAAAAAATCGATAAAAATCTTTAGTGGTATAGGGTTAACTAAAGTGGCTAATAAACTCAACGACATAAAAGTCAAAACAAAAAAACCCAAACATATCTCATAGAGCTGTAGTAAAAGCTTTTACAGATGCAAGACAGGCTACACTGAGACAGTTCACATATAACGTGTTGTAAGCAAATGATAACACATGTTAAGTGTGCTAAAGATTTTTATACAAAAAGCCCAAAAAGCTATGTGCTGTTGTATAAAAAATAGAAATTTACTAGATAACTCAAAAAAAAACTTTTTGAAATTTATGACAACAACGATAAAATTACTCTCTCGTTTTTTTAGAAAAGATATTGTTATTATATTCAAAGCACAGCGCGTTAGTACAGAAATAAAACGTTTAAAACATTTTCGCATTTGTTCTATCAACTATATACAATTTATAAAACAAACAAAAACGTTTAATGTTTGCCGTATTTTTTTATTAACTACAAAAAACAAAGCTTTTATGCAAAAATGTTTAAGCAATTGAATCTGTTACTTTTCCAGCTATTTTTAGCTAAAATCACAACTGACTTGAAATAAGTATGTTTTCGCCTTTAATATTGTATTTTTTAAGACAAAACAAAAAGAAAAATTTTACACTTTACTTAATGTATATTAGATAAACATACAAAACAACAGATTACAAAAAAATCTCAACATAGTATCGATTTCGCTTCAAAAAAAATAAATATAGCTCTCGCATTCGTACGCTCGAAAAACATAGTCTAAAGTTTCTACATGCTCACTAAAAATTTAACTTTAGAACGCTTTTTAGTTTTAAAGTGTTTCGAGAGCATATGGCTAAAGTTTTTGAATTAAAATTTAAGACGTTTGTAGCGCGTTTTACGTTAGATTTGCAAAACCGCGTTAGACGGCTTTTGTTGAGAAACAAAAATAAACAAGTATTTTGAGAATAAAAAAATTACCACGCTCTTAGTGCTCTTGTAAGAATTCTCAATCTGACCTTTGAACATATATAAAGTTATAAAAAATAAACAAACGATAAATTAAATAAAACATAAACAACAATTAACTAGTTTTTTAGTATTTGCGTTTACAAAAAAAACACAAAAGTGTTGCGCAAAAATTCAACGCACAAGACAAAGCTTATAATACAGTGACGTGTGGTAATGATAGCGTCGCGTGTAAAAATAATGACGTCGCGTGCAAAAATGGTAGCGTTTTTTTTTTGATTAAAATTTTTTTAACGAAAAAATATAATTTAATGTAAAAAATATTTATTAAAAATACTCATGAACAATCCAAGTGACTATACTCTATCAGAAGATGCACAGAACACATTCAACAACGTCACAGATTAAAGTTACACCGTCCTAAATGTCGATAAATTGAATATCCTAAAAAACTTGCTAACAAGCGGCCGTACCAACACCCACATCTCTGCTGTGCTTATAAGCCTAAAAAGTGTTTAAAGATAAATTAAAAAAATCACTGGGGATATTGAATGCAGGCCAAGTAAAAGCGAAAAAAACCGTATATAAAAGCAGAATACAGAGCCAAACACGAGCATTGTTAATAAAGATAACGCTCTAACATGCATAGATTGTCAGAAAACCTGCTCGGCAAACAAAAAAATTTTCTTCGAGTTTAAAAAAATTAAAAAATATAGAATATTTAAGAAACAAGTTAAAACTCAAAGTAGTAGCGAAAAATCATAAAGAGTAATAATCGAGAGATATAATTATGCCACCACGATAAGTATGATAGCAGATAAACTGCTAGTTTATATTAATAAAACCGGGTTTAACCTTTACACTTGCACTAATTATGAATATCCTCTATCAAAGACTGAAGCATAGATAAACGTACCGACACAACGGAAAAGAAATATTAGTTCAATAGAAGCAATTACTACAGAGTCCTTAATGTCATTTAAGATAATAAGTAGTGATTTTAAGGCATCAATAATAAAAAAAATCAATGTTAAACAGATTAAGCACTGTTATTAATAAACTCAAATTTACATAATAGATAATGCCCAATTTCATTATTCGAAAACAGTAATTGCGAATCTTTCGACAGGAGAAAACTCTGTTGTATTTCTTCCTTCTTATAGCCGACAGTTTGATTCAATAGAACAGGCTTTTGCTAATTTAAAATTTCAATATAAAGCACACCGCGTAATTCTAGTTAATTAAAAGCAATTTATAGTAATGTTAGAGTTTATCTCAACTTAAATGCAAAGCGAATCTTTCATTACTTATTTTAAAGAAATGCGCTAGTGGTTAATTATAGCACAACAAAAACAACAGTTTATTTATATAAAGCTTTTTTTAATTTGTTTAAGCAACCTATTTACTCGTTATTGCACTCCCTTCCTTCAAATCATTTTTGCACGCAACGCCATCATTTTTGCACGCAACGCTATTATTTTTGCACGCGGCGCTATTATTTTTGCACGCGACGTTATCATTTTTTCACGCGACGCTATTATTACTGCACAGCACTGTAATCAAAACAAAATGTTTTTAAGAGAAATAGCACATAATCAAGTTTCTATTTGTTTAAATTGGTTTGTTAAATAAACATCTATATTTAATTTTTTTGTAAGTGTATAATTTACTCCGAGTTTTAAAGTTTAATTTGTTCCTGAGCTTATATATTAAATAACTAGATATCTTATATTTTGTCAACAAAAACACTTTTTAGTTTTTTTAAAAACATTTATAACAGTCAAATATTAAAAGATAAAAACACGTTTTTTTTGTAAAAAAAACTTTATTGTGAAATTGATATAAACAACAAAAAAAACATAGCTGTCGATATTGTAACAAAAATCAGTTTTTTATTATTACAACAATCGACTATCAAAAACTATTATTCGCATAAAAAATGCTTAAATATTTATATAAAACTAAAAAAATCGATAATGAAATATAAGACTTTTTATATTTTACTAATACAAAAGCATGTCTAAAACAACAGCCGTTCATTATATACTTCACAAACATGTGCAATATTTGTTATATGTGTTTTTAAGTGTCAAACACATACAAAAAAATAAACGTATTAATTTTTAGTTTTTCTTATGCTACACAAAAACACTATAGAAATTAAACATTTCGTTTTATATTTTCTGCTTGTTTTTACATAATAAGACTTTTAATAAATAAATAATTTTCGGCTAAAGTTTATTTTATAATCCCCCTTTCTTTTTTTTTAATATAAAAAACTAATCATGGTAACAAGAAGAGAATTAAACGAGAAAATCGATTCGGTGTTTTGAAATTTTATTATTTTGTCAACTTTTCTTACTACATGAGATAAGTTACGGTAAAAGCTTCAAAAAACATATAGTTTTAAAAACCAAAAATATGTCTGATAACCTGGTTTGAAGATGTAAATTTTTGAAATGTAGGAAAAAAGAGATTTCCATCGTGCAAACTCTCCCCTGTTAGGTTTGAAACCACTCTGACAAAAAATAATTCACATTATCTACGAAAGATCCGTAACCGTGGCGTGACGAAATGTTCCGCGTGACTAAATATTCTATATTATTTGAACAGTAAATTTTTTTTATTGTTGTTTAGTTAATATAAAAAGTGGCGTGACGAAATGTCCATATTTATTTGTATAGAAAACATAAATTTTAATATAAAACAATTTGTTACTTCAAAAGTCCGTGACGAAATGTTCCATATTAAATTTTGTATTTTCTATACAAATTAATATATGACATTTCGTCACGCCAGCCTCTTATATTAACTAAACAACAAAAAAGAATTTTTTATTCAAATAATATAGGGCATTTTGTCACGCGGGACATTTCGTCTCGCTACGTAACGTAACGAAATGTTCTATATTATTTTTATAGTTATTTTTGATAGAATATTTGATTTAATATAAAACATTTTGTCACGGTGTTTTTTAATAAAAAAATAATGATTATGTTTTTTACTTTGTGTATAGAAAAGTAAAAAAACGAAGTTGTTTGGAAAACTTATTGTTGAAATTTGGCTATATCAAAAAATGCACGAGTATCGACTATGAAATGTAAAAATATAAAATTGAAAAACGGTTTGGTGAAAAGTAAGGTGGTATTGAATAAAAAAATAGTATTTAAGAAAGAGTTAAGGCAAATTTGTGTAATAATAAAAAATTTCCTTACAATATCCTATTTAGTTCCACGTGCGTTATTAAGAGATCTATAGATAGATATCAACTTTTTTGTTTTAGAGTTTGATGTAAGAGTAAAATGGGATTTGGGTATACTTATTACAGTATACGCTTGGGTTAAATAGTAACTTTTCAAAGCCCTACGTCTTCTTCGAAAGTGGGGATTAAATTCACGTGCAAAAATAACAGTATCTCACATCGAAAAATTTGTTACAATCATTCTTCTGTTATATTTTAACTTATACTTTTTAATATATTTCAAATATGCATCTCTGAGTTGCTGAACTTCGAAATGCCGGTTCAAATCATCTCAGTTTTGGTCTAGAGAGCCATAACCCCTAAATAAAACGAAGGAAATACTCTAGTTGTCTTATGACGACACACATTATATTGATATACAATTTTCTGTAGATCGTAGATATATCTGAGACTCCCCTTCTGCCATCGACTTTCTGATTCTTGATTTAATTGTTCTATTAAATCTTTCCACTTGTCCTCGGGGCTGTAGTCTATAAGGCGCGCTGTAGCGTTCTTCGGTTCTAAAACTTGCAATAAAATCTCTTATAATGTTGCTGTAAATTTTCCTCTATTCTCTGAGTAGAATATTTTCTATGGATCTTTGGTGTAAAAAAGTTTTTTTAAAACGACAGAACAGAATAAGCATTTTGCCTCTGGCTTAAAAAAACGAAAGCAAATTAAGAAAATGAATCGATTAAAGTGAATATGTATTTATTACAGTCATTCTCGTTGAAATATTCTGGTAAATTTACGGTATCTACCATCAAACGTTCACGAATATAACTGAGGGCTATCGGTGTCAAAAAAATATTAGGTGTAGGTATGCTTTCTTTTTCCCATGGAAAGACAAAGCTATAAAATTTTTAATAAAAACCATGGTGATCCTATAAAACTTCTAGATATTTGATCTCGGAGGTTGTTGAAGCCAATGTGGCCAGGCAAATAATGTGAACTAACATTGTGCTCCGCCCTCCTCTCTCAAACATACAGATATATCTTTTTTGCAACTCGTTTTTTTAACATACAAAAGTATTCGATCCACTTTAAATTTTTTAGCTTTTCTCTTAATTAGTTTTCGTCCCCCACTTCTTAAATCTATAGGAAAAAACTCGATATTAATATAACAGATTATGTTCTGTTTTTCTTCTCCGTCTTTTATTTTTGGCGCTTTCGACATAAAACTTTTCTGAATAGATTCGCTCTTTTATCACTTTTTTTTAATGCATTTTTTTATTCACTAATATTTTTTTCAAAAATATAAACATTCTAATTTCAATTAAAAAACATCGTGAGGAAATGTCCTATATTAAATCAAATATTCTATTAAAATTAACTATAAAAATAATATACGACATTTCGTTACGTTACGTAGCGTGACAAAATGT